>APFE030523898.1:2055-40026 GCA_000404065.3 Pinus taeda | reverse complement strand
CCACCATCACATAGATCATATGAGTTTTAACTTCAAAGAAGAATAAAATAGAAAAATAACTATTAATGTAAAAAAATCTACATCATAAAATATATAAATCTATTGAATGTGGAAATTAGATGAAGAATATATCCTATCTACCATGGGAAGAGGCTAAATAAGATGAGCAAATATCTTATTGGTTCTAGAAATTATGACATTAATTTGATAGGTTGAGCAACCATATTTTATGAAACAAGGCTAAAAAACTTTAGGTTAATTTGAAGACCGACTCATGTTAACCACTTAAATTCTATTACTAATAGTCCCATGTCACATGCTATAGGGACTAAATAGCATGAGATAATAATAAGTATCTTTATGGGAAGAAAAATAACATAATTTCATTCAAATTAAAAGATAAAATTACATTTTGTATATACATTTTGAAAGTATATTCATGACATAATAATAAATTGTTTAGGCTATTGTGAAATTATTTGGTTGCAATTAACTTTTACAAAGATCGTAAAAAATGGTGGATGGAATTTACACTTTCAAGCTTCCATATAGTTTAAATGATGAATGGTCATGAAAAAGGGAGTTAAAATGTTAGAGCAATACATTTTAATTATGAGTTATCTTATACTAATTACAAATACATTAATTGAATCATGGTTTAACTTTGAAAATGATGATGTTTAAAAATACCATTCCATTTTCTAAATAAATATAAAAATTGAATGCAACTTGACATGTAGCTTTTAGGGTCTACTACTTGTCCTACTCTATGTAAACCAAGTCACAATATTGAGTTGCCACCTAAGACATTCATGATTAATATTTTGAAAGTCATCTCACTTACAATATTTAATAATATTGAGCAACCTTTCGACAATTATCACATCAAAAATATTTCTAATGTGATTATTGCCCAAAGATCTCTCAATATTTAATCATCTAAATCAATTATAATAGCGAGAAACCCCAAAAAAAAAAATAACAAAATTATCATAATCAAATATGAAATGCACATAGAAGTGAAAAGTAATAACACTTTCTACATCTAGACTTACATGATAATCTACACTATTTTCCCAATAGACATCTTCTTAAAAGGACATTCTCCATATTTATTTATTGAGATTAGACATTATGACATAACTTTAAAACAATACAATTTTATCAATAGATGTTGGTTGATCTCTAGGCTAGAATGGTCAAATGGCGGTTTATACAGTCAATTTTTTCCTCCAACTCTATAAATCTGATAGAATTCTCCTGTTGAGCCCTATTGTACCTTCCTAGGGCCTATATTGCCTACAATATTCAAATGATGTTTAACCTTGTGTCAGCGTGATGCCATAATTGATAAAGTGACAAAAGCACATGTAATGCACAAATATAATAAAATCTACAACCCCTCAAATAAACTAACATCATATTAAAGCGAGAAAAAATGCTCCTTGACACCCTTTTTAAGGAAAATTAAAAAATATTTATTAAATTAAATTATAAAACATAATTAGTATTTAATATTTTAAAAATTAATTTCATTTTTAGCCTTTAATATATTTAACTTCATTATAAAAATAAAAAAATTATCATTATTATTTAATAATTTACACTCTTTTCCATACAAATTTCCTTAAAAGGACATTTCACATATATGTTGGGATTCTCTATCATGATAGTGAAAAAGCTTAACTCATATATATTCAATTAATTTAATAAGAAATTTTCATCGATATTCAAGAAGATTAATTTTTATGATTATTTAATATTATTAAAATTTCCTTAAAAGAACATTTTCATATGTTGGGATTCTCCATCATGATATAATTAAAAAACAAATATATTCACTTAATTTAATAAGATTAAGATATTCAAGAAGATTATATTTTTTATGATTATTTAACATTATTAATAAATAAAAGGAAAAAATTATTATATTTTATGGTTATTTTAGCATTATGAATAAATAAATAAATAATATTATAGAATTTTTATTTTTATTGTAATATTAAACGGATAATAATCATAAATTAAAGATAATTTATGATATGTTTGTATTTCAAGTTAGTAGTAGTTTTTATAAAAATAATAATAATAATAAAATGAATGTTATAAGAATTTTAATTTAAAATTATTTTTTAATTGATAAAGTTTTTTGTATACAGAAGTCATATAAATCACATATACATCTTATAAACTATATATAATATATGATTAATAGTATTATTAATACCGAATATTTTAAGAGAAATAATATAATATGAAATAGAGTATTGATCTCAAAATTGTTATTATATAAATGTTTCAAATAAATAACAATAATCAAACATCTCACATATAAAATAGTAATCATTTTATTAGGAATTTCAATGACATTGGAGAACTCATATGAGCTCTCCAAAAGAAAAAATGATTTCCACCAATCACATAGATCATATGAGTTTTAACTTCAAAGAAGAATAAAATAGAAGAGTCACTATTAATGTAAAAAATCTATATCATAAAATATATAAATCTATTGAATGTGGAAATTAGATGAAGAATATAGCCTTTCTACCTCGGGAATAAGCCAAATAAAATGATCAAATATCTTATTGGTCCTCAAAATTATGCCATTAATTTGATAAGTTGAGCAACCGTATTTTATAAAGCAAGGCTAAAAAACTTTAGTTTAATTTGAAGACTGCCTCATGCTAACCACTAAAATTCTATTACTAATAGTCTCATGTCACATATTATACGGACTAAATAACATGAGATAATAATAAGTATTTTTTTTTGGGAAGAAAAATAACGTAATTTCATCCAAATTAAATGATAAAATTACATTTTGTATATACACTTTGAAAGTGTGTTCATGAGATAATAATAAATTGTTTAGGGTATTGTGGATTTATTTGGTTGCAATTATTTATTACAAAGATTGTAAAAGATGGTGGATGGAATTTGCACTTTCAAGCTTCCATATAGTTTAAATGATGAATGGTCATGAAAAAGGGAGTTAAAATGTTAGAGCAATACATTTTGATTATAACTTATCTTATACCAATTACAAATACTACATTACCAATTCATTAATTGAATAATGGTTTAATTTTGAAAATGATGATGTTTAAAAATACCATTCCATTTTCTAAATAAATATAAAAATTGAATGTAACTCGACATGTAGCTTTTGGGATCTACTACTTGTCCTACTCTAGTAAACCAAGACAGAATATTGAGCTACCACCCAGGACATTCATGATTAATATTTTGAAAATCATCTCACTTATAATATTTAATAATATTGAGCAATCTTTCAGCAATTGTCACATCAAAAATATTTCTAATGTGATTATTGTCCAAAGATTTCTCAATATTTAATAAACTAAATCAATTATAATAGTGAGAAATCCCAACAAAATAACAAAATTATCATAATCAGATATAAAATGCACATAGAAGTGAAAAGTAATAACACTTTCTAGACCAAGACTTACTTAGTAATCTACACTATTTTCCCAATTGAAATCTTCTCAAAAAACATTCTCATGATTCATTTATTGGAGATTAGACATTATGACATAACTTTAAAATAATACAATCTTATCAATATAAATTATTGTTTTTTTCTCTGTATTCTTATATTTTATTAAAAACATATTATTAAAATTTAAGAATTGAAAAAAAGAAAATAAATATTAATATTAAAAACAATTATTTAAAATTTAGAATCAAAATAATCAATAAACAAATTAATATAAAATATTTATTGTAATTTTAATATTTTAATTTTAAATTAAAAAATGACTCACAAATATAGAGTTGAATCACTAATAATATTGGTATTAAAATGAAAAAAAAATATTGCCGTAAAAGGTTTAAGCTTTTAACACAAAAATGCATTATAAATTATATAGATATAGAGATTGTTATATATTAAATTTATTCCTAATACATTATAATATTAACATAAATACATTGGAAGAGAAATAAAAATAAACAAAATATCTAACATATAAATCACTATTAAATGAATATTCTGTGTATTGAATTGGATACGAATATTTTAAGGTCAAATAAATAATAACCATAAATTAAAAACTCCCCTAACAAAGATGTGATTACTTTATTAAGAAAGTTATAAATTTTAAATGCAATTTAATAGGAAAAGATATTGCATACTTGAAAAAAGAAAATAAGATATCCACTATCACAT
Source organism: Pinus taeda (assembly GCA_000404065.3). Lineage (NCBI taxonomy): Eukaryota > Viridiplantae > Streptophyta > Pinopsida > Pinales > Pinaceae > Pinus > Pinus taeda. The sequence goes on along the minus strand of APFE030523898.1, from coordinate 35,831 downwards.
CGCATGGACTAAATAAAATTTAACTCTATGCATAATAGAATAGTATAGGAAACAAGTTTTTACTATAAAATAAATGTTATAAATAATAATTTATAACAACTCACTAAGAATTGTATTGGATCAAATCATTGAAGATGCTCTAAATAATGTTATTTAAAATAATATAAATAAATAAATAAATTTATATTATAATTTTTTATATTATGTTATATGGATAAATATTGTTAAAATTATAAATTGATAATGATGATGATTAATATTTATTAAGATTATAATGGTTTATTGGACTTCAAGAAAATAAGAGATTAATTGAGATTTTTTAACATTTTATTTTTATGATCGAAAAAAAAGGGAAAGAAACTTACCTAGATTACCTTAGTTTTGCTAACTTAACAAGTCAAGAAGGTCGTCAGTGTGGCAAAGGTTTTGATAACTAGAATAGATGTAATAACGAGTTGGCCAATCCAAGAGAAATTGTTTTCATCATCCCAGATCTTTCGCTTATACTCATAGGCGACAGGCACTCAATTAACTTACAAACTTGACAACCATCACAATTGAAAATAAACATTATAGACTTCTATTATATCTAGACACCTTATGAATTTTGCCACTTTAGGTTCTGTAACACCCCCTCCCAGATATACCCAAAGCAACCATGCCAACCGAGGTAAACATGAGGCAAGAGACTACTATGATCAGATTCAACCTCCTATGTGACCTTAAAGAAGTGGAATCGACGGAACATCACACACAGTGATCCAACATCATCAACAAAACCGTCATACTTTCCAAAAATCTTTGTAATTGAATTTTGTCTAGGATCTTATCTAGATAATTCTTGAATACTTTTAAGACATATTATTGCAAAAGGATTTGTCCTTTTGCTATCTTATATCCTAAGAACTTAATTTTTGTCGTTCCTATCTCCATTTTAGTTGCAGAAAAACTAAACCATGTCGATACACCGGTTCAAAAATTTATGCAGATGCTTAAGATGTTCTTGGAGATTTTTGGAGCATATCAAAATATCATCAATGTAGACTATTATCTAGACAAAGACTCTAAAAACATCTTCCATCCTTTTTTGGAATTCACGAGGGGCATTTTTTAATCCAAATGGCATTACCATCCACTGATAATGTCCAGGGGAACAACAAAAGTTGTTTTATGCCTACCTTGAGGTGTTATGCCTATCTAATAGAATCCAAACTTTAAATCATATTTACTGAATATCACTTTACTATTGATTTTTTGCTAGAGGGTTGCTTCATTAGGTAAAGGGTACCTAATTGGCTGTAAGACTTTGTTTAGTGACTTAAAGTTTACCACTAATCTAAGTTATCCTCATTTTTGTTCTGAGTGCTTATTTACATAAAATCCTCTACAAGCCCAAGCACTTTTAGATGGTTCAGTGAGACATTTTGCCATTAGGTCTTTTATCTCTTCTTAACAAGTCTTAATTTCAGAGGGACTCATTAATGATACAAAGGCTTTTTGTGGAACAATCTTCATTAAAGGATCATATGAAAGGCTTACAAAATATTGTTCCTTATGCCGTAAGGTATTTGGAGATTCTGAAGTATAATCTTCTCTCAGTTTCTTGAGAACATTTTTTGAATGTATTTATTTATAGCAGATATTGTGTTCCATTTTATTATATTCTCTCATAAGGGTTAAAGAACAAATTGATTTATTATGTTCTATTTTTTCTTCTGCCATTTTACTTTTACATACACCATATTTATACAATTGTGTCTAAATCTATTGATTACTTACATGAAACTTCAATTCCTTACTTTTTACATCAAATGTGATTAGGCTGGCCATATTTACAAAATCAGAACCTAAAATGCAATCATGTGTAATTTCTTGTACACCATAAACACAGTTTCTAACTTTTTCCCTTCAATTTCTATGGATAAGGGGTCCGTTTCACCAAAAACAATGACTTATGTTTTGTTAACAACAATTCCCCTAAATCTTGTTTCTTTCCATAGATAAGTTGGTATGACCTACTTTCTCATTAGATTAAGTTGTGCTCCAATATCCACTAAACAATCAATTTGGTGGGGCTTTCTATTGTATGGATGGATCCAGACTTTTATGAAGAACTTGACAACTATTGAAAGAAATGTAGGGTGTTCTAATTCTGGTTCTATCCTTGTTTCTTCATCAAATTTATCATCTTTTTCATTGAGCTTAATTCCTTTATTTTTTCTTCTATATCTTGCCTTATAGGCTGGATCTGGATCTTTTTCAATTTATTCATATGCCCTATACATTTCATCATTTGAGGAGACAATCTCTTATAGTCTAATAACTTATAGCATGCTTTTAAGCTCTTTGAATTTTTCTATAGCTTCTTTAGCTGTTCTCTTCTGCTCTTAAATTTGGACCAATAAAAGAGCTTGTTTATCCTTTCTAAATTGTTGCCTATCATAATGCTTGTAATGGCCAGAATAGAGGTCAACGAGATTATAAACTGTTGGATTTACTTCATAAGGAGAGCTACCGGTAGTTGCAGGATGTTGGGAAATGGGTTTAGCTATTTGTTGTAAAAGAAAATATCTTTCAGCTCTTAATGTTATTCTTTCTTGGACTTGCCAAACAGGAAGACTATTGGGCTTTTGATTAATCTCTTCTAAACTTTCTTCGAGATTATTTTGTTTAGGGATGGAGAACATGAACATGTCATATTGTGGTCGTGGGGTTTGCAAGTTTTGGCAATATTCTTCAAAGCTTGGGTATTGAGAATTTGTAGAGAAGGATAGTTGGGATTGGTCTCCCCCCAATTTTGTGGATCTAAGAGACAAAATTGATCAACAAGGTTGGCAATATTGGATTCAGAGGAGGTATCACAAAAGGAATCATTTTCTTCATCAGTAGGAAGAAAAATAATATCATCCGACGGGGAAGGAGGGGGAGTTGTAGAATCTACAAAATAAAGATCCCACCATTCTGGATTGAGGTCATCGATAAAGAGAGCAAAAAGATGAGAGGTTCGGGGCTTTTTGGGACATTTATTAGTTGATTGCAATTATATCAGAGAGTAGACTTCTTCGGAGTAGAGTGCCTTTTGAGATAGGACTTTTTTGGGAAGGGACGTTTGTAGGGATTTGAATTTTTATAATATTTGGCAGGAATATTAGGGGTCCATCTTGATTTGAAAGAGTATTTTTATACTTTTCCTTCTTGAGCTTGCATCGTTTGCAATAACAAGATGAAAATTTTATGCATTGGCGTTCTCTATTAAAAGCACCATATTCCCATTCTGGCATTTTGCCAATATTCTTGCACAAAGATGGAGTGAACATATTATTAAATATTTTAAAATCCTTAGAGACCCTCTTTTCTAGGCAATGCTCTTGGATTACCATATCTATATGGTAGTTTGCGATAGCTAATGTCATACCCTGCAATCTGATGTCTTTGTCTTTGAAATACTGCTCTACTTCGTATGGAAGGGCTCTTGGAACGCTACAAACATAATACTTGATATATGTAGGATCATTAGCTTTCCCTAGTTGTATAAGTAATTTTTGCATATAGCAGAAGTATTGATGCTTAAGAGATAAATCTCATAATGTCAGAGACATGAAAAGAGTTTGAAGATGTTCTGCATCAGATCCTACTTGTTTGGATCCATAAAACTGTAAGCCTAAGGCTTCAAGCAGATCACTGTTAGTTGTTGGAGTATCTAGAAATTCTTTTTTGGTTGTTTAGGGCAACCAATGCCACCTTTCCCATGCAAGACCAGTAAATCCTACAATAAGGAGATTAGCCATGTGCTTTGGAGTAATTGTACTATTTTCAGCTCGTTTTGCAATACTCCAATTGCCTAAAATTTGCAAGGCTTCTTTAATCTCTTCTTTGCTTTGGCAACTTATGTTCATCCTATGTGAAAACAAAAATTTTATGAACTAATGTATCAACATGGTTTAGTTCTTTCCGCAACTAAAATGGAGATAAGAAAGACAAAAATTGAGTTCCTGAGATCTAAGATAGCTAAAGGACAAATCCTTTTGCAAGAACATGTCTTAAAAATATTCAAGAATTATCCAGATAAGATCCTAGACAAAACTCAATTACAAAGATTTATGGGAAGTCTAAATTATATCAAACCATTCTACAAGAAACAGGAAGAAGACATTCATATACTACAACAAAGGCTAAAAAAGAATCATCCAGCCTGGTTAAAAGAGATGACAACAACAATAAAAAATATTAAATAGAAAGTACAAGCCCTACCTCCTCTTTGTTTACCTACTGAAAAGGGTAAATATATTATAGAAACTCATGCATCCCAAAATGCATGGGGTGGAGTCTTGCTTGAATAATTTGAAGGAAAAGAGGATTTTTGTGGGTATACCTCTAGAACATTTTGAGGAGCAGAGCTGAATTACCACTCTAGCCATAAAGAGTTACTAGCAGTAAAAAAGACTATTTTGCATTTTAAATTATATCTTAAGCGTGTTAAATTCATAATTAGGACAAATTTAAATTATTTTCGCAGGAATGCTAAAGAACAATAGTTTGTTGACAGATAGTCATACTCGTATGCATAAATGGGCAATCTAGTTAGAAAATTTTTATTTTTATATTGTGCATAAACCATGTTACTTAAATTGCATAGTTGATATGTTATCTAGAGAAGTTGATGATAGGTCTGATATAACATTATTTATGCTATCTAATGTAGAAATGAAAAAGGTTAAAGAAGATGATTTTGAGAGATTTGTTTTCTCTACACTCCAGACAACTGCAAAAGATTACATGGACTGCAAATTAGTTCAAGAAATCCTTTCAAGCCCATTAAAGAAAAACATTCTAGAAAAGTGGGAAAGGAAAGCATTATGGCAAACCATTAATGCTTACAACAGGTTAGTAAGAGAAAAGCATGGTGTCTAGATATATGAAGAAGATAATCAATGTTATTGTGACCTTGGTTTTGGCAAAATGAACTCGGCCACTTATTCCTTAAATTTACAAATGATCAGAGAAAAAGAACATGTTGTAATTTGTGCAGATCCAAATAATATGGTCGGGCATCCTTAGACATGGTGGACAAAGATTTTCTCAGATGAATTTTGTCTAAGAAAAGATTGGGTTCAATGGCACATCAATTTCATCTTACATCTGCAAGCAGATATGAAAGCAGCTGCTCAACATGAATTGTGGTTCAAATTTAAACTTAAACATCTTGCAGGGAAAATTACACCGCTTGAATCATTGAAGTATATTAAATACAAAAATCATATTTTGAATAATAAAGGCAAAGTGGTGGAAACGGTAAGCGAAATAGAAGAAATTAACCTCTAGGTTGAATCTAAGTTGCAAAGAGAATTTATTTGTGAACGGTGTCCTTTTATGAAATAATTAGACGTAGAGCAGTGGTTTTCAGAGATTCTTTTCCCAATTAGAGATTTCAACACAGGACCTGCAAGTGGTAACAATCCAATACTCGTTCACATGTTGAATTTGAAGGATGTAAATGTAAAACATGTAGGGATGATTCTTCTTATTCTAACAAGCCTGTAGGATGCTCATGTGGAGAACCCATGTGCATTTGCTTAATGATTACAATTAATAATTATGTATCGTTGAACTGACTGACATTTTGTGAAGCTAGTCTGTTCTTGTGGGCTTCCAACAAAAGCATGCATCCACTGTGTTATTTTATAAAGGTTATGTGGGATTCCTTTAAATCTCCATTGTGTAAGATTTGTTGGACAAATTTTTGAGTCTCAGAGGACTTCTCCAACTTCTGGTGGGACTTGACCCACATCTCAGAGAATCTACGGTAAAAGCAAAACTATTCAATTACTTTAAGGATGATTCTCTCTGACATTGTCAGTCATTCATATCTCGAGAAGATACCTTATGTTCCCTCGAAGGATTATAAATATGGAAGGGAACTCTTATATGCATCGAGAGTTAGAGTCTTTCTCATTCCTCTTTCTGCATTATAAGTTGGAGTCTGTCTGAATTTTGCTCATGCCTTGCAAATGTGCTTAGAGCAACCAATATCCATCTTGAGTAAACAAAAGGCAAGTCTTAGGTCTGAGCTCGACAAGCCTACGCACATGCATGCGAGTGTATGTGTGAACCTAAAGTGGCAGAGCTCATTAGGTGTCTCGATGTAATAAAAGTCTGTAATATTTATTTTCAGTTGTGATGGTTGCCGAGTTTGTAAGCTAATTGAGTGTATATCACATATGAGTATAAACGAAAGATATAAAAATCGTGCTATTATTATTTAAAGTAATATAATATATTAAAAACTTAAAAACTTTGATGTGAATAACCTAAAAATACTAAAACAAAATTACTCTTCTCACATAAACTTTAAGCTAAATATATATATATATATATATATACAAATTTATATCACAATTTTATTAATATTATTTTATATTAAATCTAAATTGACATCTCATTTAATTTAAAATAATATTCTTATTCAATGATCTTTATCCTCACCCATAATAACATATGAGACCTAGGAATTGAACCAAAAGCTTATCTCAACCTTCCAATTCCTTTGAACCAAAAGTTTTTCAAACACACATTGCTTAGAGTCTAAGCAATGGGTCTCCCAATATTTACTTAATCATTAAATAAAACCAGAAAAAGTTGCAAATTACAAAAATTGATGGTTGTCCCTATCACAAGAAGGCAGAGTCAAAACATCGACAGACAATTCCCAAGAACATTAGAAAACGAATCCATACATGTCCCCGCGAGTCGAACTCGCGACCAAGTATCAGATAGCATCCCGGGGAAACCGGCCATGGCCCTCCATCTCGAGCATCACCGGCTAATATCCATTATTCGCCGTTGTACGGATGTCAGGGAGAGACTGGTTTCCCGGCTCAGCCAGTCTCGAAACCGCTATGGTTTCAGGGGACCAGGAGCCGGCTGAAGACCCGCACCCGTCTCTGGTGGGTCCGTAAAGGTGTCCTTTTGCCACGTGTCGAAGTCTCGTTACTTTACAATAAGACCGATTTGGCTACAGGAAAAGTCTGAGAAAGCCGGGGTTTGAACACTATCCGCAGAAACATGTGTGTGTATATGTATATATATATAGATATATTCTCCAACAGAAATCAATCTGACTCCGGATCGATCCCCTACCAGATGATCTTCCCCGAGCTCACAGAACCTGCAATTCTGTGTTCGATTTCTATGAATTAATGGAATATTATGGCAATAGTTCTGCAATGCCAAGATATCTAGGTTCCGCGGTTGATCCTCCTCCTACCGATTGGAATTCGCAACATGTTGCTACGGATTTGGGCATGGAGGGTAATTTTGTCCTTTAATTATTGGATTGATGCATTGGTTTTCATTTTTGGGTTTAATTCATCTGTGGAATTGATCGCTGGCTTTTAAGATTTCGTCTGGGTTTAACTGACAACAGTATTTTTTATATGATTTTTTAATTGGGCTTTGCTGACGTTGTAATCTTTGAATGCTTTTCATTTCGATTCAGATGATTGTAGTTCTTTTAAACAAATTTCAATTGGGTTCAGCTCCGATTATCTAATCTAAGAATGGTTTTCTCTTAGGTTCAGTTAATTGGACTGATTCTTAGATGAATTTGTGTTGGGGTTTAGTTGATGGCAGTGGTTTTTCTGCTTAAGTTTCAGTTGGGGTTGATTCATTATGGGAATTAACTCGTGGGTTGGATTTTGATTATGAGATGCTCTGTAAATTATATGAAGAGGGATGGGCTCAGTGAGAATCATCTTCATTTGACGTTAGTGCAGTGCGTTGTCTTTTATTAACTTTCATCTGAGGTCGATTCATTCTGCTAATTAAGTTGTGGGTTGGATTTTGATCATTGAATGGTTTATGAATATTATGAATTTTCATTGGGGTTAGTTGATAACAGTGATTTTAAGTTAACTTTCATCTGTGGGATTGATTCATTCGGGAGTTAACTTGTGGATTGGCTTTTGATCGTCGGATGATTTGCTAATTAAAGTAATTTTCGTTTGGTTTTGGTGGATAGTAGCGGTTTTAATCAACATTCATATGAGTTTGATTCATATCGGGAATTAACTTCTGGTTTGGTTTTTGATCATGATATTGTTTTCCATCACTGTAGAGGCAATGCGGCAAATGAACCTGCAATCTCATGATGGTGCAGAAAGGGGACTCTTTGGACCCTTTCCAGAGAGACCAGGAGAGATTGATTGCGCACATTACATGAGGACAGGAATTTGCGGTTTTGGCATGACCTGCCGGTTTAATCACCCCCCTAGAAGGAATATTGTATGTTGCTCTGTACCCTTTTGCTTAATTTGATTGGCAGAACAGGGTTAATATTGTGATTAGTCAGTTTTTGATGATTGATTGAACAACTCAATTTCAATTTGGTACGCTCCCAACACTGCTTTTCTAAAGACAATAACATCTAGGTTCCGAGCGCCCCAGTAATATTTACTTCAGAAGTTTGACATTGGTTTGGATCAGACGAGAGAACATGAACTGTGAGTTTTCTAGCGTCATCTGTGTTTCATGAGAGTTGAACTTTTGACCAACTCTGCAGCAACGTGCTGTTTGTACATTGTTACTGAGCTAGATACAGTTTTAAATCAAAATAATTATTCTTTACCTATTTCTAGGCCACAATGTTAGGCCTTGGTAAAACCGTGTTTTGTTGTTGTTTACTTAAGGCCCTCTTAGCTGTGAGTTCAAGTGAGCAATCTTACAACAGGTGCAAACATTGCCATTTCAAGAGCCGTAGTGTTATTTTCTCCAGATGGTATATTTGCCATTTTATTAGCGTTTAGAAATTTATGTATTTGTTAAAATCTTTACTGAATCATATTCTTCTTTTATAAAACTTGGATGAAGTAAGAGTATAAGCAATGGACCAGTCCTACTTTCTCCCTGGCATGAAGGAAATGTATACTAAACAATGATATAAGAATAAGTTGGATCTAAACCAGACTCTGGAGGACATCTAGGGGTGATTTGCCCATTTTAAAAGGAGGAAATAAGAACACCTATCTTGTTGGCATATTATGCTGTGGATCAGTGAACCTGAAGTTGTGAATTGTTATGATTTGGAAAAATATCATTGACTATGTTTTTCTTTGTAAAATGCTTTCTCACTGAGCTCAAACTTGAAAGAGTAAATTTTGGCCTCTGCCTAATTGTATACTGACCATAACGTCTATAATCAGGCTGCAGCAGTTGCAAGAAACAGAGGCGAGTACCCTGAGCGTCCTGGTGATCCTGAATGTCAGGTATTCATTTGCTTTAGACAAAATAAGTTATTAGTTAATTTGCCATATCTTTTCAGGAAATCATAAAACTATGAATGAGGTCCTCTTTTCCTTTGCTAATTCTTTATTGACGTGTTACATCACTTATCAGTTGAACATGTTTCCTACACCCAGACGATATTATTCTAATGCCTTTTTAATCAACAGCGACAACATTTTGGAGTTATGCAATTTATTCTTACCTTCTCATCTTCTTTTGAAGTCTTGTCTCAAGTCACCTTTTTCTTTTTCCTCCGCGAATTATGGATGTTGGTAGTTTAATTGGCCTCAATTGTCTTGTTTAATTAATAATGCAGGAACTTTAAACCACCGTTCTCGGCTTATATGTTGAGGCAAAGAACTGACATAAGTAACTAAATAATCAAGTCAGTTTTCCTCTTTATAGTTGTCAGTGCTGGGTGAATTATTGGAAGGAATCCTACTGTGGAGGACAAATGTTACTATATCTATATACCAACTAATAACACTGTCAAGTCATAGTCAAGAACCTTTTCATTGGGCTCAGAAAGAGCATACAACTAATCCTGCTCTTTGGATTTTCATCCTGGATGTTGTTTATAAAAGGGGACCGGGAGATGGTTTTTTCCAGCTGAATGTCATAACCACCCTGGAGCATTATCCTTTTATGCAGTTTTCTGACTAGCGTTATAATACATTTTTTGACAGCCTAATAAATGAAAATGAGAAAGAGAGGCTCTTGGAACATGAGAAGTGAAGTGTTAGATTTTTTTCCCTCAATTTTTAGTCAAGAACTTCTATCTGTCAAATCTCTTTTTGTTAGTTGAGCTTCTATTACATCACTCACATAATATTCGTTTGTTGAATTTCGACTGGCAGCATTTTGTAAAGACAGGAACTTGCAAATTTGGTGCTACCTGCAAATACCATCACCCAAAATATAAGGCTGGAACATCAGACTGGCAGCAACTGAATGCTCTTGGGTACCCATTGCGCCTGGTTGGTATTTGTTAGCTCTTGCATTGACTATGTTAATCTTGTCCTGAGGATGAACTACACTGGTTGGTTTGAAACGCGTCGACCAAATATTGGAAATGTGATTTTTTCTGAAAATCTTCATAAAATTAATATGTTATCTGTTCGAGCAACTTTTGTTTTGAAAATTTCTTTTTTTGGTTCTGTACATTTTCCTTTCTTTAAACCTGAAATGATATCATGAAATGTAATTGTCATTATTTTGCAACGAAATTGGAGATTCTCGTCTGCTTCACTCTCCGATATGATAAATAGTGCATAATCAGGGCTATAATAAATTGAATTCATAATATGGAAATTTTGGGAGAACTATGGTGACAATCAGGGTTATTATATCTCTAATTGTATGTTTAAACCAATGCATTTTCTCATTTTCCTTCTCATCACAGTTTCTTATTCTGTATTTGGGTAGCCATATCTTAGTTTTCACATTTTCTCGTTTTCCAGACGATTCTGTCAATCTTTTGATCTTAGAAGTTTAACATGAACCTGTTGTTATTTACATTTGCTTCCAGAGTGAGAAGGAATGCTCTCACTATGTTAAAACAGGACAGTGCAAGTTTGGTGTCACTTGTAAATATCATCATCCACAGCCAGTTGGACCATCAGTTGCAATTGCTGGACCTTCATATTATCCAACTGGAGCTTCTTTGTCAATACCCAGTCCTCAACAATATGCGGGAGGGCTAACGACATGGCCAATTTCAAGAACTCCACTAATGGCCAACCCCTATCTGCAAGGCCCCTCTACTTATGTACCTTTCGTGATTCCCCATGGAATGATGCCAGTTCCTGGCTGGAACTCTTTTCATGTAAGTTTGTGCAATTGTTTGGATTGCTCTATTCTTTTTGGTTTAGGCTGCCTAATATTTAACTCCAGTTGAGTATGGATGATATTTTTTTTCAAGGAAAATGTAATTAATTTGTGTAGCACTTATGTGGGTTGAAAAAGGCACTAATCACATTAGCACAAAAATCATGGACCAAGTGTTAAAAGGGAGTAGCTTGTTCGGTAATTGGATGTTGGAATGTGACTAATAGTATTTGCATTTGTAATTTAAATGAAGAATACCAGTAAACAGTGTTATATGGTTCTATGTGTATGTCTAAAAGAATTGGAGAATAAAATACAAATATTTATTTAATGGCAAGTTATTGAATGTTTGTCTTATTTTATGGATGAAACACAGGGACAAGTGGGCTCTATAACTTCTCGTGATGTGGGGCAACAAGCACCTGGAACTGGTTTATTCTATGGCCCTAGGTACCAAACAGATGGAATGAACCCTAGTATTCAGGGGGCACTGGCTTCATATTCATCTCGATCAGGTTCAATGGGGATTCCATCAACCAATACACAAATGGAGCATATGTTTCCAGAGAGACATGGTCAACCAGAATGTCAATTTTACATGAGAACAGGATACTGTAAATATGGTTCAACATGTAAATATCATCATCCAAGGGACAGGACTGTTCCATTGACAAGCTGTACTCTCAGCCCTCTCGGCTTACCACTGCGTTCGGTAAAAAAATTGTTTGTTTTTTTCTTGCTGTCCTTGATAAGTTTGAAAATACCTGTCAGGGAATTCCCATTTGCTCCGTTGAACCTATATATGCTTCCATTTGCTAGTCGGATACAATATTTCATATTTTCTGCTAGCAAACTTATGGAATGATGCCTTTTTTGATTTCCTGATCTCTTCCGTACCTCCAGTTATCTTAGCAAGTGAAAGAATTCATTGTTTTAGGCAGTAAACTAGATGGACTCACATAATTATGGCTAGCACTTATAGGTAAATAGGAAATCCATCCTCAAATCCATCGAGTTTCTGTTCAATAAACGGTAATATTGTATATTAAACATTCCAAGTGAAGCATGGATATGAATTGATTTAGTTCCATGCCAATTTCTATGGTGTTAGGAATAATACCAGGGAGCAACAAAATCAAAATGAATGTGGAAATAAAACACAAAATAAAATAATACAAGAGAGACACCAATGTATTTGGTACACCTGATTTGGGCTACAACCACAGAGAAACAGCCAGTCCTTTCTTTTATTCCATCTAGCAAAACAAAGGGATACAACTGGCAGCACATCTGCTGCTTCACTCTCTCACAGTCACCTGTCTTAGTTACAACACTGTCTCGATAATACACAGCTGCGACACAATGTTGATATAACAAAAGAGGGTAGCCTTATAGGGCTAAAAACCCTAACATAATTTCTTCCGTCAGATCTGTTACCTAATGATAAATGGTCTATATTAACTACAAAATTACAATATCCAAATTTTATTCTCTGGGGGTGCTGCCCCTAAGCTGCTGCTTGGGGGGCTCCAAAGGATTGTTGCCATTCCCCTTGGACCCCTTTGTGACAAAAGTGGGGTGGCAAGCCTCCTCTCCCCCCTCCTCTCCCACCCTCCCTCCCTCCCACCAATCAGGAACTGGGATCCAAATGTGGCTGGAACAGGTTCCACAACCAGCATATGGGAAATAGTATCATCTCTGCAGATGAAGAAAAAGTAGTGGAACACACCAAAAGCAAAAATCTCGTTCATTTTGTTTATGCCCATTAGTGAAAAGTTTTTACAGGGTGTGATTAACTCAGACTACAGCTTTAGGGAGATTTAACCTTCTAGTTTTCATTAATCCCTTAAATCAAAGCATTTGCCTATATTATTTCAAGTGCATGCGAGCCACTCAGAGTCTCAGAGCACAGTCACAGAAAGCTTCAACCTTCTGTTTCTAGTTAATCCCACTAATTAAAGTATTTAATGCTATTTAGGTGCATGTAAACGCGTCACACTATAGTTCTGGGAAGCATAGTAGCAATGTTTTTATATGATTTGGATTTCAAATATGATTCAATCTGGAAAAAATACGTTACAGAAAAATCCAGTATGGGTCCAATACAGGGTATCCATCTAATAGATTTGAAAATATGCATTTTGTTCCAAATTTTAGAAGGATTTCTGCTTCAAGAATTCTCAATAAATCAGAAAAAATAAATCCACTTTTTGAAACTCTTACAATTAGTTTATAATTATAAATGTATTCAAGATCTTTTAAAATTATTTTAGTGGTTTTTATGCTGTTTGTTTTTTGGGTTTATGAGTCTATGGGTATTAAATACACGAGGCTTATTATCAAAGACAATAAAAAATAAGCTGACTGTACAGTACCCATGATGCATGGAAAATTAGCTCAATTTTGTACTACCACTGAATTTCCATATGGTGAAGCCCAATATGGGTGAATCTTGCTACTATGCTGGGAAGCTTCAACCTTCTATTTCTAGTTAATAAATTAAAGCGTTTGACTACATTATTTTAAGTGCACACCCTGGGTGACAACTCGGGACAATAAATTTGAGCACACATAGTTTTGGTATAAATTGCCATTCCCAAGCTGATTGCCCAAGCTCCTGCAGTATCTAAATAAATGTTTTCCTAGAAGAAAGCTCAGGGATGAAGAATAGATTCCAAAGCAATCCTGTAAAGATGTCATTGTTGTATAGATCTGCCAACTGCTCATGTGAGAGCATGTTTAGCTTCTTGCCTCTACTTGGACATGGAATAATATCTTCTTGTTTCTTGCACAAGCAGATACCTTGGTATAAATAGAATGTATGCACAGTTGGACTTTTTGTGTGCAGTGTTTCCCTGGCACAATAAGGGGAAAGCACCCATCTCCTGATATAGTAAGGAAACTCTAAACGCTAATTAGTGAAGGAAGCCATTAAATTGTCCGAGAAATTAATCATTATATTATGGATTGAGACAATGGTGGTTCTAAAAGAGAGGTTCTATTATAAAGGCTTAAATTGGATCCTAATAGAGGGTTGACAATGGCTGGAATATGGCATTTTGGTCTTCCAGAAGAATTCTCTTTATATTAATATACATAATCCTAAGTTATGCTTTGGGGAACATAGTAACATACCCTCCAAAGCTTTGTCCTCAGAACATCATTTTATACTAGTACGACTGGATCAAATTTTGCCCACTTGTTATTCTTAGTCTTCATCTGGGTCACTGCTTTTTGTTTAGATGATCTTGGGCCATAACATTCCCTCCATCTTTAGAGGATTCATCCTTGATGCCTGAACTGTTGCTAGAATTCTTAGTGTCATACTGTTTGATTGACCTATATGTTTTGAAACTGTTAAGTCACCTCAACCTGCCAGTCATGAGGGCTGGTGTCATTGACTGTTCATATATTACCCAACTCTTCTCCTGATACTGGAGTTTGTGAGTTATAGAGGACCATAATTTTTCTGATCATGCCAATTTCATGGAGGAGCCTTATCTCCTTTAAGAATTATTTTAACTACATTATTTTTTGGGCCATGACAATATTCTTTTCTTATAACATTGACTTTTTCTTCTGCGTGCTAAAGTCAACTCCTTTTTAGAACCTGAGTGTGAAATTTCAAAAGACGTGGATAGAGGTAGTCCTTGGAAACCATTTTGGAACCTAGGTGTGAGCTGTTTCCTCCGTACGTGTAAGTGCATTTTGTCGTCATTTTTTTGCAGGTTCTACTTGCGTGGCATTATTTCTTCTTTAGAGCTAGATTGAGTGACCTCGATTCACTGATTGCGAAGGGATTTCCTTTCAGCCTATTTGTTTATTGTGTGCACCTCCATTGTTCTGCTCTTTCAACTCTTGTGTCCCCATTCCTTTCCTTACTTCCACAAAATAAGATGTGTTGGCTGTTCAACTTTCTATACTCATGGCATATTGGTTGGCCTCTACTGCGTGTCAATATTTGATCCTCTGTAGCCTGGTAATAAGTTCTCACTATTGTGCCTTTTCTTCCTTAGCTATCTCTTATCTTCTTATGATCTGCTCTTCTGAACAGCAGATGACACTGGGTATTGAGCTCTTTGCTATCTGCTCTTCTCAACAACAGACAATGCTGGATATTGAGAATTTGAGCTCTCGATCAAAATTTATGCCTTCCTTGAACATGGGGTATTATCCTCACTGCGAGGATCCACTCAAGTTGAGAGGGTTCAATTTGATGTGTTGATAGCTGTGTATCCCTTTTTGCCAATCTAGAGAATGTACTACCATATATCAAATTAATGGGTAGAGTCTACACTTTCCAACAGATCAGGTCATTCACAACCTCATGTTATGATTGAAATTTATGTATTGTTGTCTTTTTCAGCCTCAGGCTGATTCAATGAGTTAACTTTGACCGTTTGAATCTCCCTTCTTTTGGGACCAAAATATGAAAGAGAATATATCAGTAGAAAGTGCAGGATGTTTTTGTATATAGGCAGGCGGTGTAATATTGATTTTACCAAGATGAGGGCTAAGTTCTAAACCCTATTAGACAGAGGACCACACAATAATTTAAAAAAGTTTTTGGGTCCCAGCTAGGGCCCTTCCAAATTCTTATTTGTCTATAAAGTCATGTCGAGTGCTTGGAATTCGAATTCCATTTTAGGTTTTTATTTTTATTCGTTGTAGTGAGATTACCGATTTTTTCTAGGTTGATGATGGAGAAAATTAAGGCGTGGACCAACTCCTACATCCATGGAAATGCGAAGTTTAAAACTAAGAGTGGTTGGTAGCAACTCTTTGTTTCTATCCAACTATATTTTTTGGGCTTCCAAAATGGAACTTAGATCTCTGAAATTAATGCTCTCTTAACTGATTCTACATTGAATTGCACGTGGGAGAAATTCTCATAGATGACAAATGCTTTTACATAGAAGAACAGAGATCCACAAATTATAGATCCCTCTCCTAATCTTCACAATTCACATATCATGTACTTTTGGTCTCTCAACTTTGACCTTTAGATTCCATTACTTTGTATTTCCCCAAGCCTTTGATGTCACCCATGTTCCTCCCAACTCACAATTGACATGGAATTTAACATTCATAAATATTGATACACAGCCTTTCATGTGATGCATGTTCGTCCTAGCTCATACGTTCATGAAATTCCACATTTGTAAGTATTGACACATAGATACTCTAATTGCACCAAGAGACGTGAGGTGTGTATGAAATTGGTGTGTTGTTATGGTGGTAAAGCTAATAAAATAAAATAGAAAAAAACTGAGGTCCACGTTAAATGTTCAGAAAGAAAAACGAGCCAACTCTGAAATATTAAATAAAGTATAAACTAGCATAGATCTATCTTCACTGTAGATCTTTGTGTCGAGAGGGGCTCTCCAACCCAGTATGGTAGAGATGTTGTAATGTCCTGTTTAACATATTGATTTGGTAAGTAAAAAAGAAAGAAAGTATAATTATCAATAAAACATTTTGACTCGGTCAAATTACATAAAATTAAAACTAAAAATATAATATAGTATAATTAATAATTAAACTAGCCGAGATCCATCTTAACTCCGGATCTACCAAGCATCGAGAGGGATCAAATCTCATGAGATGCAAACCTCTTTTAGATTGAAAAGAGATTTGATCCCTCTCGATGCTTGGTAGATCTAGAGTTAAGATGGATCTAGGCTGGCTTAAGCATAGAAAGGTTTGAGTTACATCACATTAGAATTTTATTAATGACCTTAATGACTTGTGACTCACAACCATAATCTATGCTGATAATCACAAACACTCCGCCTTAGAAACACTAAATTAGTTAGGACTTGCCCCATGACCAATATCTAATCTCTACTAAAAACTTTGTAGCTTTTGTTGTATATGTTCCATGTTAAAAAATTTTCAACTACTGTAAGAGGCCAAAAAGTTTTAATTGTCCATCACCTCTGAAGCTTGTTGCTTCTTTTTCATGATAGTTGGTCTTGGTCTTGGAATATCTTTCACAATGCCATACACTGCCACCTAATCTTGGGTCAATGAGGACAAAGGTCTTCTTCAGGCTCAACTTGAATTAGTACCTATTGGTTTTTTTTCGCATGATTACCTAAAACTAATTCCGCTGATGGGTTTCTAGCCCAAACTAATTACCTTGACTTGCTTGTACTTGAAAAATCCTAAAGCAAATCTCCAAGCTGGTTTTGAATTGGATTACCCCAAACCAACACTTGGCATCATTACAAGTTAGAATGTTATATAGTACTATGACTCACATTTCTGACTAATTTCGACCAACACCTTATTTGATAATTCATGTCTTTAATTTACTTGCATTTCCCGATTTGGGACAAGATGTGCTTGAGCCCAAGTGCTTGGGTTGTCTCTAGGATTTTACTGGGGCAGTTGATGATGTAATGGGACAAGAGATGTTGATTACTCCAATGTAAATTGGCCTCATGGGGAGGGGAGTCTCCAAAGATTCTTGGAGGATTGTTGTTAAAATTGGCAACTAGGGCCAAACTCCACATGGGTCATCTTATTTATGACAACTGACATTTTTCTAGGATTCCTCGCTCCGAGAGGTGTAGGATTGATCTAAAGATCATTCGATTCTAACATGTACAAATGAAGTTATGAATTTATTTTGATTATGGTCAAATTGTCAAGGTCGGCCAACAAACTTATGTAGGCTCAGAAGCCTAACAATCACGTGTATTCATCCTCAACGTTGCATATAAATAGAACTTGACTTAGCCTCATTTGGACACACTCATCTTCACACTTCTCTCTCTCTCTCATTGATTGGGTATAGATTTCTGGGCCTCTCTCTCTCTCCACATGTCTGAAATTTCGGGAGAGCGAAATTTTAGGAGGTCGAAATTTCAGGAGAGCAAAATTTCAAGAGGCCGAAATTTCAAGACACCTAATTTCTGGATAGTTTGACCAAGTGTTGACCAGCATGCGTTGACCTCTTTTGACTGCGTTTTTCTGAGGGCTATCTCTATTTGGGTAGGCCGCATTTTTGGGCACATAAATCGAGGCTAAACGTTGATTGTTGGCCAACATTGACTGCAGCTAGGGCTGACCGCAGGTGGGCCATTTGACTAGATTTTGACTGCGCTGTTTTTGGGATGTTTTGAGGGCTGATTCATCTTTTTGTTTGGAGGCCGAAGTTGACTAAAGTTGACCAATTTGTTGAGGGTCAAATATGCCTTATTGATCAGTGTTGACTTTTCTGGTTAGGGCTCTTTTGCTGATGTTATAAATTATCAGATTTGTAAATTGTACTATCTCTCTCTGCTGAACTATTGAAGACTAAAAGAAGATTTGATCAAGGGTTTGCCCGCATTGGGGTTTGTCCCTTGCTGGTGCCACATCTTGTGTCCTCTTGCCTTGGCTTGTCTTATACTGTTTATGTTTATGTTCTATTTGAATTTTACTATCATGTTGATGTGATTGCTAATCTGAATATTGATATTGGGCTAATAAAGAAATTGAAGTAAAATTGCTCTAAAGCATAGAACATACCATTGTTGCCTAAAATTAACAATTGTACCAGCTAATTGGAGCATATCAAATTTATCATGGAAATCAAAGAGAGCATACCTCTTCCTTTCCTAGAATGATAGATTTTGCAAGGAATCAAAACCGGAACGCTGGTAGATGTTGCAAAAAGTCTTCCTTCCCTATATACAACAAACTATTGTTACGATTATTAGGATTCTTAAGATAAAACATATAAAACTATGATTTTTCCTTGGGCTTAGTTAAGGATCTTGTTGATCCTAAAAAATACAAGGGAGTCTACAAAATCTCTATCTTTGCAACAAATTTTACATTGGTGAGATGGTACATTTGATTCAAGTTAGGATAAGGGAACATGGGACCAACATTCAACGTTATGGTATTTATTCTTTAGTATTGGTAGAGCATTTCCACAAAACTAAGCATCTAATTTGTTTAGAGGACACCCGAGGGTTAGCAAAAGTTGATAATTTTTCAAAAGGGAAACAAAAATATGACACAATTATTTTTGGACAAAAGTCCCTAAAAAAACCCAATTTGGGAAAACTGGTGCAGTAGCTGAGGATTTTAATTATTAAGCAACAATGAGAAATTCCGAGTACAATCTATTGATGCCCAATTGGCAATTCAAGCAACAAAATAAATTGGCCAAAATATTTGTGAGGCAAATACCTCAACACCATGCTTGATCCTGCTCTATCAACTGACCAGTAGGAAAAATGAAAAATAGAAAAAAAGGAATAAAAGTAGTCTCACTAGATGTGCTTTTTTTTTTTTTGCAAGGAACAAGGATATATAAACATCTGTCACATTGGTCTTTCAATCTTTAGCTCCTGAAAAAAAGCATATTGCCAAGATTGACATTCCTCTCGGACTTTGGTGAAATAACTCTAGAATAGGCTCTGATCAATGTCAATATCTAGATGCATCTGCAATGGAGCCAACTTGGTGGAATCTCACTTGATATTAACCCTCTAGTGGCACAAGCACCACTGAGGGTTAGCCAGTTTGTAATAGGTTTCTTCTTGTAGTTGTTCCTCCTTATGTTGATTTACGTGTTTATGTATAGGTTGGGCATAGTTGTCGCTTACTTTGACTAGCTTAATAAGATAGCTGATTTGGTTTCTCTTCCCCTCTTAATTAATCTAAATTGATTTAGATTATTATGCTGGTCAAGATTGCTTTCTTTCTCGTACTTCACTTGTTCTAGCTTGAAGAACTTGAGTAAAAACTTTAATTAAAAAAGATTCATTTGCAACTATACTTAAAACAGTTATCAAACATGTCTTATAGTTGAAATTTGAAATTAAAAAATAAAATAATGGGTCCTAGACTAGAAATTGTTGATTTTGTAGCCTCAAAAGGTCTTCTACATTGGCTTGGTGTCTTAGCATGTCGAAGATATTTGATTGCCTCTTTAGGTGCTTGCTTGGTGGAGTAAGTGATTTTATGATTTCTTTCTTAAGATTAACTTAGGAAAAATATAATAAATAATTTAATTAATTATTGTTGATTATTAGGCCAAAGTTCTAAGGAAAAATAATAAAATTGTTTAAGTGACAGAGATAATCTCAATTGTTGATCTCAATTGAGGCTTAGGATTTAATCTTAGCCATTGATAACTTAGAAGATTAGGGTTAGAGATTTTGGCTTAATGAAACTATAAAATAAGCCTAAGGGAGAGGTGAAGACACAATTATGTTGAGGAAGTGACTTTCTTAAGAGCAAGAGACTCAATCAGATTGAAGACAAGTAAGAAGAATTGCAGTAGGGAATTTCGGGAGAAAATTTTAGGGAAGCCAAAGCGAGGAAAGAGAGAGGCTGAGTCAGCTGAAGAGGAGGGCTGAAATATCCAGAGGTAAAATTTATCAAGTGCGCAAGGGCCGTATGGGAGAAAAGAAAGGGGCTGAATTGCTGGTGAGGGAGGCTACATTTTCCAGAGGTTGAGTTTCTTCAGCCGTGCTGCTTTCGAGGGTTGATTTCTTTGAGGTCAATTTTTCCCAGTGGGGCTAGGTTCCCAACAATTGTATTTTTTTTTGTATATAATCTGTGGGTCTAGGCCAAAATTTTCCTGAGAAATTTAATATGAAGATTGTGTTGGGCACAAATTTGTTGTAGTCACGTGATTGATTTCCCATTTTATTTCCGTTGCATTTTATTTTCTGAGTTAATATGCCCGTGTGTTTATTTTATTAGCAATTGCAAAAATATTGGAGATCAATATTTTCTAGGTTTTTAATAAGTTGTTGAAGTAAAATAAATCAGACATGGTATGAAAGAATTAACAAAAATTGCCTACAAATTCTCCATTTTGGGGATAACTTTGTCATTTCTAGTTCATCAAAGTCTTGAGTTTCTTTGTAAAATTCATGATAATGAATTCTACCATCCATTTAGTACCAATTCATCTTGGCTCTATTGGGTTAGCATGAGCCATTCTTAGAGGGGAAACAATAAGTCCTTAAGACAAAGCATTTGCCATGACTTGAGGGCTTTGGTTAGTTCATTTAACGTAATTGGCACATCACATGAGTTACCTACAAACTAAAGAGCTTATATGTGGTTCTAATTGTATAAAGAGAAGTGAGGGTCTCTTACAACACAAGGTGGGAGATAAGATAATTTTATTAATGTCCAATGAATAACCATAATTAGGTCAACATGTCTACTAGGTACAATAGTGAGATACAAAATGGGAGCTCAAAAGTTGCTCTTAGAAATAATGATGAAACTCACCTACTCTATAAAAGATCTAATGTTTACAACTTCCAAGCATGGAGCGGTGAAACAAAAAAATAGTGTAGATATGTGCAAGTACCATGGAGAACTAAACAAAAGCACCAATACAATCAAGGGGGGTTCGATGCGAGGTACCTCGAGATTTAAGGTGGTAGGTTTGTAAGCGTCTTGCTGGTCAAGCACAGAAGACCTCATAAGGTCTTGTGGATATGATGGCTAATGTATTGTTGTTGCCTACTTATCTCTTGGTGCCTGTCTATTGTGAGCTTTAGAGAGAATTGTAATTAGTTGGGCGAGGTTCAATTTGGGGTGGGGTGGGCTGCTGTAGGTGGAGTGAGTGATATCTAAAGTCCAAATGCCTCGCTCATGTATAGCGCCAAGCATTGTGGGTCAAGAAGTGAAAGTGCAGTGAGTGTTACAAATTTATCTTGAATAATGGCTCGGGGAATTGCCCTCTTGCATTTAATGATGTGATGAATCATGATAGCCTAAACTCACTCTATCATGGGCTAGACCAACTTTAGTAAACTAGGTCCCCAAACCTCTGAACCATAGAGAACTATGGCCTAATGAGGCTATTCATTAGGTCCATCTTGCATTGAATGTCTTGAAAATAGTTTCAAAAACACTAGTGCTTGCGAAGGGTGAGGGTTCCTTAACATTTGTTGATATGGCATTGTAAGAATTTCCTCAAACCAAATCTAGGCCTTGAACATTGAACACCTATGCAAGTGTAAGTAGTAGTGATTTGGATCTCCGCACATTAGAAACAAAAATGCTATTATGCAAGGATGGGGTTTGATTAGTTGAATATCATAACCTTGTTTTTGCTAAGGTTAACTGTCCATTGGTGGAGACCACAAAACTTAGATTGATAGAGATCACAAAACTTAGGTAGGGCATCGAGCTATCTTTGTAATCCCTCTGTGGTAGATGACAAAAGAACCTTGTTGCCTACAAAGAGGGTGATGGAAACCAAAACCTAGTGAAGAAGGCACTCATTCCTTGGGTGGATATTCTCTTAGAGAAATGCATCTAGCTCATTGATGTATATTTGAAACAAAGTGGGTGAAAGAGGACAACTTTGCTTCATCCCAATGAAGTCTGACTCATCATGAGTCATGTGGAGCCTAGCAAGGACAAACTGGTAGAGGTGCATGATAGATTGTGATAAGAATGCTTGGGATACTAATGTAATTAAGCCTTTGGAATGAGGCATCCCTTGAGATAGAATCAAATGCCTTTCAAAACTCTATGAAGCAACATAATTCCTTTGAAGTGATGCCTTACCTACTCGATAATGGCTTGGAGTGTGAGAATATGATTGATAGTTTGACACTTTGGTCTGAAACTTGCTTGTCCTCTAGCTCAAAGTTGTTTCCTGTCAACCTCTCTAGATAATTGTGGGCGAAGAGAAGTTGTGTGAAACTTAGAGAAAGTATGGTATGCCGTAATAGTTCAATAATTATTGGGATAAAAGATGGTGCCTAATTTGTGGATTAGGTGAATAGTGTGGTGGGAACATCATTATGGGAATCCCGAGTAACCAACGTAGCTAAACAAATTAACGTTGTAATTAAGGAGTTTCAGTATACCATGTTTGAAGAGCTCAACTTGGAACGGTTCCTCATCTGTTGCTCTGCTAGTGTTCATTTCCTAGATGGTTTGTTGGATATCTATGTAAAAGAATAGGAAACAAGGTGTTGGGTTGGAGGAGGTGACTAAGATGGGAGGTCGCCTAGTCATATCATAATGGGTCATCTTATGTGTGAACATGGAATTGAGGTCAAGATCAAAGGGGAGGTTGGAGTGTTAAGGAAAAATGTTGCACCCAAAGGATTTTGGGGAGTAATGCAGGGCTGCATGCGATCCACATTTTTTTTTTCTAAGTTATACTGATTCTATTAAAGAAAAAAGATATCATACACTGAGGCCGAAGCCTGTACTTATCCATGCTAGAGGAATGGCATCAACTAGCAAAAGTATAGGTTTGAACTGCCTAGAAGGGAAACCAGTCCGTAACCAAAAAGGGTCAGAAAATTAGCTTGCCGCCCATGCAGGGGAAACCAGCAAAACATCTAGTTTTGTATCATTGTTTCTAATGAGACCAAAAAAATGCAAAACCAACTGAAGAGCCGAAAATCTTATAGTCTTTCCCCAAAATCACATTGAAAACAGAAAGCTAAAAAACAGAGTCCCAATGAACCTAAGACACGTGGCATGCTGAGTGGTAGACTATGTGGCGGAGCGTGGCACACTGAGTGGCAGCAAGGTGGTAGATAAAGAGGTTGACACACGGCATCGAGGTGGCAGGATAGGGACGTGGCGGCGACAGAGGTTGCTCCTCCATGATGAAGCATCTGTACTCGTCCATGTCGCCACTTGCCAGCAGCGAAGTCTCCGTGTCGCCAGCCTGCACTACTGGGTGTTCTTCCTCAACAAGATAGCAGTATTCGTCCATTACCCAGTTTGTTTGCAGAGCCTCGTTCACTTCCTTCCCTGTGCGTCTGCTCTGCTGCTCCTGGCTCCACTCTCCTACGCCTTGAATGCTCGTTTGAGCCAGTTTCGGTTTGGTTGTGGTGTGGCTGCACCTTGCTGTGGTGTGCCTGCCACCAGCGATGTTCAATATCCCAATTGCCCTGGTGCGGTCACCTCCCATCGTTCCTTTCTCCTCAGTTGTCATGATGCGTCCACCAACCTCGGTGGCTTGTGCCTCAGAGCTCTGCTCTTCCTCGTGAAAGCGTATGTTATGGTGGCCGTGATGAGGGGCTTGTTCAGGGCGAAGCGGAAGAGGTGAATTGGACATTCTGGGAATGCAGTTGAAGAGTGGGTGGAGTGCCGCTGGGAGATGGGGCGGAAATGGAGGGGAAGCTGCTGGGAGGCGAGGCAGAGGCCACCGAGTGGAGGCGACCTCTTCCACTGCGTGTATTTGGGTAACGACTTGGGATTTGCTCAGCCAGAGAGGAAGTGGTATCCAAAGTAGGAGAGCGCTGGGGGCGACTCAGGCTCCCTCGGTTCCCACCCCTACGGCTGCGCATCCTGTGTCTCACCATGTTGTCTGCAGGCTGATGTGAATTTCGTCCAGAATTGGGCACAATGCGATGCAGCGTCATAGTGGAGCTTGTGGACAATTCAGCAGAGGGATGAGCAACCAGGGCCGAATGGATGTTAAATTGACAATCCAGGCTGTGGGTGAAGTGGATGCCTGAGCCAAAATCAATACACTGCAGGAGGTTGCAGCGTCTCCCTGTGGTTGTGTGGGAGCTGGGTACAGTCACTGCATGAGGGCAGAGGCATTGCAGGGGCCGAGGTTGCAGGGGTGGATAGGCAGGAGCAGAGGTGATATTCTCCCAAGAATTCATGTTTGCCTTGAGCCGAGGTTGATGGCGGTTATCAAAATGGATGCAGCGCTCACATAAGGTGCATTTGTGGTGATTGTAAATGCCATTTTTGGACCACTGTGCCAACTTGTGGGAGGTCATGTGGTCTCGCCACACGCCAACCCAGTTGGTGGCGACCTCATTGTCCTTAGTTGTCACCTAAATCCAGGAGTGATTCACATCTCTTTTGAGATATGAACAGGAGTCTCTTTTGATGGAGGAGGTTGTAGTAGGATTTGTTGAGGATGGAGTAGGAGTTGGGGTTATGCAGAGGGCATGATGGAGCTGTATATGATGGGATTTGCGATCATTTCTCTACCATCGATTCATACGATTGGATTTGTTGTTGATTGATCAAGGATGAGCACTAGTAATGTGGGTTTACGAACTAAGGACCGCATCTTAGATGGTCTACGAGAGGAGATTGTGTTTAGTGGAGGTTGCCTTGAGGGATGAGAAATGGGAGAGGGAAGGAAGATGTTGTTAGAGGTGGGGAAGTGAAGTCATTTGGATCTATGTCATTGAATAAGAGAGTGATGTGACAAGGGCTTAGGGTGATTTGGGGGGGGGGTAGACGTGGGAACATGGGGGTTTAGTTGGTTGGGTTTGAGGGAGAAAGATAAGCGTAATGGTCAACTAGAGGGATTGAGGTGATAGAGAAATGATGGATATAGGGGAGGAGGTGCTTGTTAGCTAGGACATGATCAACCACATTATTCCCTCCACTGTGTGGAAAACACTTGAAGTTGTTACAATCTAGAAAGCACAAGAGGCCATTTAGGATCTATAGTTCACGAGACTCATCAAGGTGCAAAAGATGGTTATTATAAGGTGCAAGGGGTCCCATAGCATCATCCAAAGTCTTGTGGAGATTCACCGAGTCTATGCCAATCTTGTGTAGGAATCGTTGGACCTATCATGAAGTGGGATTTGTTGTAGTCATTGAGTTCCTCAATAAGATGATATCCCCAATGTCAAGTATTGGTATAAATCCTAGTAATAGCCTCCATCCAAATCCCTAAGAGGAGCAAAACCTAAGGTTGTAGGAGGAAACTGGCATACTACAATGATGTCTTGGGGAATGGGTGGCAAGCCTCAAACTCAAATCCACATAAATCTAGGCATAATCATCTAATGCAACCATTATGAATTTGCTCTAGAGTGAGTCTCTCATCAACCATGCTACCCCCCTTGACCCTCGAACACTACCTGAGCTCTAGATTTCTTGTCGCTAGAGTGATAAAGAATGTCCTGAATAGTTTAGAATGGGCTTGGTTGGACTCTTACGAGTCTCAGTCAAAAAGAGGATATTTGATGGTCTAAGAGCATTATGAATTGAGCTTGGGGAAGACCAAAAGATTCCATTGCAATTCCAACATCCCATGGGAACCCCCCACTCCCTCCCCAACAGAGGTGTCATTTGGCAGGCCTAGGTCGGGTAGGGGAGGAGGGTCTCTAATTGTCACCCTAAGATCTCTGTTAACAACTAATTTCCAACCTTTGAGCTATGACGACATGTTCTTGTGATTGTTTGAACTTTGTAACTTGCAATCTTGTAATATCAACATTGAGGAAAATCCTTTGGGAGATGGAAAAAAAACTTTTGCGTAGCTTGAAGGGCATGTAGTCTATTTCCCAAGCGTTGGAAATTGAAGAAGAGTGTGGAGTTAGAGCTAAACCACAAGTTGTTAAGGATCGACTTTATGAGGCCAAAGTATCCTAAATAAAAGAGGCCTTTGCCTAAATGTTGTTTGGGGAAGGAGATGAGAAAAATGATGGTCCTCTCATCTTCAAGTTTAGCTCTTGAGGTCACTTAGAATGTTCCTATAGGAGTTTTGACTGAACCACTTCTTCGAGCTCCATGTCTTGGGGGGGGGTATGTTGCTTCTCATGCTTACCACATGAACCTAGAAATTGAGGGTTCCTCATTGAGTCTTAACGTCTTGCCCTAGGAAGGCCATTAATATAGGTAATGTATGTTCTAATGGTGGCAACAAATTTCAAATTGATTTCTAGGGCGAGGGAATTAGGGTCCCTTGCGACATTGAGATACACTGGAGGCATTTGGAGTATTGACTCTAAGGTGAATGGAGGGCTTAAGCCACGACTCGATGCACTTAATACAACCATAAATTAGGGCTTTGTGTTGAGAAAGATGGCTATGGGCTTGAGATGTGGGGAGATGATGCCTACGTGCTTGGGATCAGGCCACAGATTGTGACTGAGCAAGAACCACAAATAGGTTTTAGGTTTTGGCTTCAAATTCCTAACATGTGCATTGGGTTATGGGTTCAAGCTTAGGCTTCAAAACCACAAAAGGCACGTGGGCTTGCTCGACTTCAAACATGAATAGTCAGCTATGGGGAGTTGTGATGGGATGGGGTTGATGGAAGATGATGATTGTGGGATGATGGGAGATGGCAACTAAGAGAGATGGAAGAGTTCTTCGTGTGCATTTAATGTTAGTAATGTTAACAAAAATAAAATAGAAAAAATGTTGTAGGCAAGTAAACTAGCTTATCTTTTAAGCCCCTTGATGTTTGCATCTATTTGTTTTTTTTCATCCCTGTTTGTAGCTAATAGATACAATGTTAAGATTGCAAATTTATATATTTTGATATTTGTATGGCTTCTCAACTGTTTTGGGAGGTTTTTTGTAAATGGGATACCTCTTGAGATGCTTATTAGGCATGAAATACTAACTTATATTCAACAAAAAATGATTAGTTCTTGGATTTCTTTTCTGTTCCAATTAATTTCATGAAATGTTTCTCTTAGTAACTTACAAATGCCTCTTTGAATAAGTGATGGCATTATGGGGAGCATTTCTATGTTATCAAAATAGCACAAAACTTGCACATAGCCCCATTCGTACCCACTCAAGGTTTTTTTAAGGCTAAGTCTTAGTGTTAATACAAGTTTAAACACTTCACAACATGCTATTAGATCACACACCCATAGGCTTAGATGTTGGATTGGCAATGATTGGTTGTTAGGCTTAGATGTTGGATTGACAATGATTGGTTGTTGCTTTGTTTGGGTTGCTTGGATTCAACTTGATACATGCTTGGTCATGAGGACTTGGATTTTTTTTTGGTTATTTTGCCCCCACTTTAGACCAATAGAGATGAACTTAAATTTGAGCTCCTTTTGTTTAGATTCACAAGTGAAAGGGGAGAAGCAAATAGAATCAAAATAAAGCCAAATCCTATACTAAATTGATCACAAGTGTGCTAGAGAGAGAAAACTCTAGTACTCTAGATAGATAGAGAGAGAATGCCATGAGCAAGTACATTGCACTAGAAAAGATACCTAGAACCATGGCTACTTGGGAGCAGAAGCGGGAAGCAAGAGTGGGGGACGACATTTTTAGAAGCTCCCCGGGTCATGAGTGATTTTGGGAGCGAATTTTATATAATATATATTTCTATATTTTTGATCCATATATGTTAACAAAAGCATGCATAATGATGAATTAGTGATAAAAAACATAAAAACATGGATTAAACCATATAACATCATTCATCTAGTAGTTATAATCTTCATCAACCATAGGTCCGCAAATTACAAGTTCTCATTTATATAGCATCTAAGGGCGCACATAACCAAAATAACATCGAGTGCAATCCATCTCTGAACCGAAAATACATCAATAAACAGGCTCTAAATGACTCCAATATAGAAATGGCTCAACTAGTCAGGAAACTAATGAAAAGATCTATTTTCGAAGATATGTTACCTCTCATTTGTTTTAATTGTGGTAAGATAGGACATTTTGTTGCTAAGCGATCTTTCAGGGAGAAAGTGATGATGAGGAAGAACCAAAAAAAGGGTCTTCAAAGGAAATCTTTGAAATAGAAAAATCTCTACTCCAGAGAGGATAATGATTTTTTTTTGAAGAAAAGCATGATTCTAATGATGATAGAAGAGAAATCCTTTTTTTAGCCACAAATAAAGAATTCAACATAGACAAATTAAAGGAGCAAAAAGAAAAAGCAGAAGAAGGAGGTTTTGAAGGCGTAGTGGATCTTGAACCAAAACTCATCAATGTATTAGAAGAGATTGATAACCTCAGGAAGAACAAAATGCTATCCAAGGAAATCATCATCGTCAAGACTGAGAAAGAGGAAGTAAAAAGAGTGGAAGAAGTGTTGAACAATCAGCTAAAAGAAAAGAAAGAACACTGTGAAAAGGTTGAAGCAAAAATGATCTCATTAAGGAAAGAGCTAGATAGGCTCAACAAAAACATGAAAAGCTCTCAAACCCTGGATGTTATTCTTAGCAATGAAAGATCACCATATGACAAGACTGGTCTTGGTTATATGGGTGAGACTTCATACAAAGAAAAGATGCAAACCCCAAGTCACTAGGAAAGAAAGTTGAAGAAAAGCCTGAAAGATCCAATCTCAATAAGGGCAAGGACAAAAGTCGGGAGGAGTTTGGAAAAACTGCTACACCAAAAAGCTATGCCGATACTCTCAAGAAGTCCATTCACAATGCAGGTAGCAATATGATAAGGGACAAGGATTGGGAATCTTCTCTAAAGCAAATCAACTTCAGAAGAACTACTTGATTAAGACAATCCTTCTCAGCTAGGTATCAAACTATTTTTCTTAGTCATTGTTTTTCATGCAAAGATTGTAGAGCTTATGGGAAAAATAATTATGAAAGAGGTTCTCATCAAACCTCTAGAAATAAGTTCTTAGACAACAAAATCAGAGACACTAATGGCTTCGATAACATAAATCATAATTCATTTGCTCAATTATCCAAGTACAATATTGATTGTTATAGATGCAAAAATGTTGGACATATGGTGAGATTGTCCTACAAAAACAAGAGAAGGGTTTTGGAAAAAAAAGCAGGAAGAACCACCAACAGAAAAATGCAGACTGATTATGTATACTTGAAATAATCAAAGTTAGTGGTGCATTGATAGTAGGTGCTCTAGACACATGACTGAAGATAAACAAAAATTTATTACTCTAAAAGAAGAAAAATGAGGAAATGTGAGCTTTGGAGGCAATGGATTTGCAAAAATCACTGGAGGAGATACGGTAGGGTTAAAGCACAAAATGTTTTGTACGTTGAAGGACTTAAACATAATCTTTTAAGTGTCAGTCAGCTGCGCTGTCAAGGTTATGATCTCACTTTTTGTGCTAAAGATTGTGAAATAAGGAAGCCTAATTAAGGAAGATTAGTGGGAAGAGTGATAAGGACTCCAGGCAATGTATATATTCTTGATGACATTCAAGGAGAAAAATGCTAAATTGGATAGGCATATGAGAGTTGGTTATGACATAAAGGGCCAGTACACTTGAGCTTTTGACAGTTTGGGAAAATTTTGTAGAACACAAGAGGCAAAAGATGTGCCGAAAATCTCGAACCAACAAGCGCCATTTGCGAATCTCGCCAACATGGAAAACAAACAATGGCGAGCTTCAAGTCAAAGGAGTGTTCAACATCAAGACCACTAGAGCTCGTTCACATAGATCTATGCAGACCAACAAGAACACCAATCCTACAAGGTGAAAGGTACTTTATGCCGTTTATTGATAATTATACTAGAATGGTTTGGGTTGCATTTCTTAAAGCAAAATCAATAGTACTAGACACTTTCAAATCATTCAAAGCCTTAGTTGAAAATGAAAATGATCTAAGAATCAAATGTCTAAGATCAGATAAAGGAGGTGAATTTACCTAAAATTAGTTTAATGAATTCTGTGAGAAATATGGAATCAAGAGATAACTTTCAATTGCAAGAACTCCACAACAAAATGGAGTCGTAGAAAGAAAGAACAGGTAAGTACAAGAAACAACAAGGACAATGTTGTTAGAGGCTCAATTACTAGATAAGTTTTGGAGGGAAACAATTGCCATAATAGTTTATATCATGAACATAGCACAACTCTGAGTTAATAGCCATAAGACACTGTACGAGCTATGGAAAGGCAGGCTAGCTTTAGTTAATATTTTAGAATTTTTGGAAGCAAGTGTTACATGAAGATAAATGATGATAATTTGTGCAAATTTGATTATAATAGGCGGGGGAATTTTTCTTGGATACTTTACAAGAAGCAAAGCTTACAAATGCTATAGTAAAAGACTATGCAAAGTTGTGGAATGTCTTGATGTAAGAATAGGCAAAGCTTGGCAAGAGAAATAAGTAAAACAGAGAAATAAGAATTCATAAAATACCATCTATGTGGACCAAGAAGAGCCTGTTGAGTTTGGTAGCTTGGGAGGTACTCCAAGCCCTAGGGTTCAGGGTTTGGAGGAAGGAGCTCCACAAATATGCTTTGTGGGCTTAGAACCCAAGGTGTTGGCTTTGCACCTAAGCTTGTGGGTGTGAAACCGCAAGGAGATTTTGGCACCTAACCCTTGGAGATTGTAGAGGACCCTAAATGGAGCTAGTTCACGCAATGAACACCGAAACTTGGTTAGTAGAAATGGAGTTATGATTTTTTTTATATGTTTAGGTGGGCTAATTTGTCAACAAGATCAGGTTGGATAGGGTAAAAGAGTGCCCCAAAGGACAATTCATTGACACCCAAGGGAAGCATATAAATACAAGTGACGTTGGAGGTCATTTTCACACATCCAAAGTGCATCATCTCATAAGTAATACATCTTTGAGGCCAGTCACACCAAGGAAGAAGGCAGGTCGCAAAGTCTAGGGACTGTTTGGGTCTGTTTTGATATCCATTATAGGGCTGAGTAGTTGCAAGAGGGTAGCTGCATGCCTTGAGGATAGATCTGGGCAAATTTTGGTGTGATTATGTGGTGTTTCTTCTCAGTTGTGAGGGCCACATGGTTCTGTAGCATTGTAGGGAGGCCGAGCCCTGTTTGGGTAGCATCAAGGGAGGTCGTGACCTTGTTTTGGAGAGCAGACAACCTATATTTACTATAGAGGAGAGGCCGCAATAGTAGGAGGACTTGAGGAGCACTTGGAGAGGGTTAATGACAACTGCTAGAAGCCCCTAACCGGTGAGCAGAAGTTACAACAATTTATATCAGCTCAGGAAGAGTCAAGAGGTATGTATTTGATGATATGTTAAAGACTTAAAGTTGATTTGATGCTAGCGGATGATGTCCTAGTAAAGGACAGATTTTGTTGGGCATTTTGTGGTTGTTA
Source organism: Pinus taeda (assembly GCA_000404065.3). Classification (NCBI taxonomy): domain Eukaryota; kingdom Viridiplantae; phylum Streptophyta; class Pinopsida; order Pinales; family Pinaceae; genus Pinus; species Pinus taeda. The sequence continues at coordinate 3,956 of APFE030523898.1, read as the reverse complement.
GTGGGCAACAAGTAGGTGCTCAAAGTAGCCCTAGTACTGTTGCCAAGGACATTGACTACAATGAGGAAGGGTGAAGATTTGGAGGTCAGGGATTGTAGACTTTGACGGACAAAAGCAGGTAGCCAAGTGGACCTTGTGATTAAACCAAGTTCATTGGTGGAGAGGGACTTCTAGTAGTGATAAGTGGCAACCCTTCTGCCCTAATTTTCTCTTCATTGGAGCAGCACAGGAAGACAATAGTGGGAAGAAGTCCCTAAGTAGCTAAGGAGCAACAATGGGCAAGAAGTCTCAAAGTGTTGTGTCCTGGAAGGACGAAGGAGCAGTTAGTGATCATGAAGACCTTATGTGTTAGAGGACCAGGACCATTGATAGAGGTAGTGTTGCAGAACAAAAGCGAAGGACCCGTAGTTGTGTTCAGGATACGACAAAGCAACTAAGATTGTGCACTAGATCAGCTAGACCGTCAGTGTATCTTGTTCCTGTATTCTTGTACTAGTGGATGCATGAGGGTCATTATCCCTAATACGAGAGCCCTAGACAATTGTATTATCAGTTGATTAATATAATGAAGTTGGATTGTTGGAAATTGTAAAAAAAAGTTGTCTATATTTGTGCACTAGTAGATTTACTGCTGTATATTGTTTTGCTGTGCAAAGTAGTTTGTTGTGATACTTGGATTGGTAGCGTTAATGTTAGGATATTCCGACACATAGGAAATAGTTAAGTATAACTTGGTCTAGTGTATAGTTAGGTAAAGTGTGTTTCTTTATTATGTACTTTTTGTAACTTATAATCCGACGGTCACGATATGTTCTAGACATGAAGTGATCCGACGGTTCATTCTCTCCTCGGTATTATCGACACTTGATCCATGGTTTAACACCTGATTGGTCCATGATCTTTATTTAAAGAGCATGGAGGGTCATTTGTAAGGTGATCGTTCATGAGAGAAGCTTATGTAAATTTTGTTTCATTTACATTAATAAATTGCCTGAAGTGGCCGCGTTGGCTCAGGGCGTGGATTGTTTCCCTCTTTGAGGGTTTTAACCATGTCAAAAATACTGGTGTATTGATTTGTGATTTGTTTGTGAGCGGTGTCCTTTGGTGTATCTAAGGAACTTACCCTGTAAATTCCTACATGGTATCAGAGCTATTTGAGGGCCGCATCCATTGGTGATCCAAATTCGAAGCTGGTACAAGTTGCATCTGACTGTCGTTTCCTAGATCTACTATTTCTGGCCGCTTTCAGGCCGAGAGGGCTGCTCTATTGTGTTAGGAGCCTCTGTTCATGTGAGAAACCCCTTTCATTTCACGCGAAAAGGTTTCCAGTAGCCCTAGCTACACCATTTTTAAGATCTGGAGGTATACAGTCTTTATTTGCAGTTTTAGTTATTTATCTCTCTGTTTGTTTCGGTTTTATTTATCTCTCTGTCTTTTATTACCAGATCCATACCTTTCATTTCTGTATATGCTCTTTGCCTCACGACTTTGTGCGATCTGGGCAAATCAGAAACATAAAGGAAGGATTTTTCTCATGCATATGCTCTTTTCCGCCGTGCCTTAGTATGATCTCTGAAAATCAGAAACATTGAGGAAAATATTTAGTTTCCGGCGAAATCTAACTTCAAGTCATAAGGTCTGGTTTTTTTTGCATGTCCGTTTTGGGTTGTGTGGTTTTTTGTTCTGTAGGCAAAAATATCTTTTTCAAGTAAGCACGCACTCCAAAGCTTCAGTGACTAAAGAAAAACCCTTCTCCCTCTTTTCCAAAAATTACTAACCTTTTAAACTAGCTCACTTGGTCCAAAGTTACTTTATGAGAATAGAGGTCTTGGGTTCAAGTCTTTCTTTTTGTTGAGTTAATTTTTCAAAAAGCACATGTAACTTATGTTTTAAAGTTACTT
>APFE030523892.1:29769-41871 GCA_000404065.3 Pinus taeda | reverse complement strand
TTGTTTCCTTCCATATCCTAGTGTACTTGTTTATATATGCTTGTATATGGTTAATGTACATCTGATCCTGCATTATTTATGAATTTAGATCTTTGTTTCTTGCATAGTAGTATGTTGCTGTGATTCTACGGGTCGTTTTGAAGCTAAGCAGACAAAGAGCGAGGAGCAAAACTCTATCAAGAAGGAGAGGGAATCGAGCGCAAGACTCAGGTTGGCCCTCTTGGTTCTCCTGTCATCTATTTTCATAAAAGGAATCAATAGTAGACTTTGATTGTTTGTTTCTAAGATAGCCACACATCTTAGTGGTAATAGCAGCATCCGTGTGGACACTATTCCCGTATAAAAAAAAGGAAACATATGCTGCCATTCTTACTGTCTGTGGGAATTTGGCATCTCTGCAGGGAGGCAAGGAAGTCCATGGAGATATAATTAGAGGTGGGTGGCAATTGGATTTTTTGCGGAGAGTGCCCTTGTAGACATGTACGCAAAATGTGGAGCTTAGAGGATGGATGCAAAGAGTTTGGAAAAAATTCTTGAAATAGATGTGGTCTCCTACACTACGATGATTGTGGGCTATACTATGCATGGGTATGTCTAGGAGGCTCATCAATTCTTTAAACATATGCGACATTGTTGTGTGAAGCCAAATCGTGTCATCTTCCTTGGTTCTACATCTACATCTTGTCATGCAAGCTTGTTAGAGGATGGTTGGCAATGTTTTAATAGCATGGCACAAGATTATGGCATCAAACCTAACGTTGAGCACTACGACTACATAGTTGATCTTTTTTGCTACTCCGGGCACCTGGATGATGCATATGACTTTATCAACAAAATGCCAATAAAACCGGATGATGATGTGTAGGGATCTTTTCTTAGTGCTTGTAGAATCCATACCAATGTAGAGCTAGCAGAGCATGCATCCTAGCATATTTTTGTTTCTGATCCAAAAAATACTTCCCATTATGTATTTCTCTTGAATATTTATGGAGTTGCTGGCAGGTGGGATGGCATAGAGGAAGTGAGAAAATTTATGAGAGAGAGGATGGTAAAGAATATTTCAGGGTATAGCTAGATGGAGGTGAATAACAAACAATTCTTTTATTGCAGGTGATAAATCACATCCACAAAATGAAAAAGTTTATGAAAAATTGGAGAGCTTGTATGGGCAGATGAAAGATGCATGATATGCACCTTACATGTTATGAAACTAGCTCACAAATGATACAAATGAAAAGACCTCCTTTCTATATATAGGAGTCTAAGGGGTCATAATATAATAAGAGCCGACATAATAATAATAATAATGTAAGGGAACAATAATAACAATAGTGGGTTTCTATGGTGCACAATAGTAACAATATGGGCACTAAATCGGTACATCAATATAATAAGGGGGTTGTACTAATAACAATAAGGGGTTACACTAGTAGTATAGGGGCCTAACATGCCCCTCTCCTTCAAAAAGTGTTGTCCTCAACACTTGAGTAGTTCTTGATGCTTCTATATAAAATTCTTGTCCTCCCATGTCGAATCTTCAGTGGGTAAGTTCTTCCACTTGATGAGATACTTTGAAATTGATCGATTATGTAGCTTTTGAGTTCTTATTTCTATGACTGCTCCAGGTTCCAATATGATATTTCCTTCCTCTTCAAGTTCTGGCAATATTGTTTGAATTGGGATCTTCTGCAACTTTTGAATGAGTGGCCACACTTCTTCATCCTTCGTCCATTCATCCCTTGCTTCAACTATCCAATCTGGTTCGATAATAGAAATAGAACAAAACAATTCTTCCACATCCTCGTCCTTTCTTGAGAGTACATCTGAAACAAAATTTTGCTTCCCTTTTCTATAAACGATGTCTAAGTCATAACCCAACATATTTGTGACCCATTTTTCTATTCTTCTAAAGATAATAGTTGTTCTAAAAAGTATTTAAGACTATCATGATCCATTTCTACCTTGAAGTGCCTTCCCATTCGGTAAGTTTGCCATTTCTGAAGTGCATGTAGTATTGCCAACATTTCCTTCTCATAAATAGCTTGCTTGAGATGTAGCAGTAAAAATGCCCAATCACCTACATCAAAACATTTTTCACTACGATGTTGATCTACCTGTTGTTTCATTCGATTTTGCACCAAAGTGGTGTTATCCTTTAAAAATTGGAGAACTTGTTGTTGATGCTCTATGTGATCTTTCACTACTTGAACCTTTTTCTTCTTCATATGTCCTTCTAACTTGAGAGTTTGAGGAGTGGTAATTTCTTCCAATGCTTTACAAGATACGGTCGGATTCATTTCTTGATGCTCGATCTGATCTTTCACTTCTTGAACATTTTTCTCCTTGATATGTCCTTCTATCTTGAGAGTTTGAGGAGTGGTAATTCCAGCCAATGCATTACAAGATATGGTTGGATTCATTTCTTCTTTCTTGATGTGATCTTTCACTTCTTGAACCTTTTCCTCTTGATATGTCCTTCTATCTTGAGAGTTTGAGGAGTGGTAATTCTTGCCAATGCTTTACAAGATATGGTCAGATTCATTTCTTCTTTCTTTAGGGTTTGGTCCTGGCACATACCCTCTTCTTTTGATATTTCTTGATCCTTTTCTTCCTACTATTCATACTCTATGTAAAATAATTTCTTCTCAGCACACTTATGACCTTTAGTGCATTTGCTATCACAATTGTAACAAAGCCCTTTTTTTCTTTTCTCTTCCAATTGTTGTGGTGTAACCCTTGTAGGTTGTGGAAGGCTAGGAGAAACAAAACTTCCGTTATTATAGTTGTAAGGGGTAGAGTTCCTTGTTGCCATAATTTTACTTTCCACTATGTAACATAGCCATTTTTCTCTTTCCAATTGTTGTGGTGTTGCTCTAAAGAAGGTGTTGCTCTTTGTATCCTCATAATGTGCTATCATTTCCTCTGTGAAAAGTGACCATGTAGCAAGTTGTTTACGAGAACAAAGCCCTTTATACCATAAAAATTGATTCAGTTCTAAATATGAATATGCAATACATACCTTTTGTAGCAATGGTACACCATGTAGATCAAAATATTGCGCCATCTGCAGTATCCAATCTACCAGATCCTTGCCATCAAACTTTCTCATATTGCCTTTTCTTGATTTTAGGAGCTCGATCTTGAAACGACTATAACTCTGTAGTTTCGTCTCTTCCAGCTCTGAAATTGCAACCTACAGTAGCCCTCTATGTCCTCTTTCCAATGCCACCAATCTGATCGAAATTAGATTCTTCAAGAAAGAGTTATGCACAATCTCCCAAGGTGACCTGATTATATACCTTTTTAGAAGAGCAAACTTGTATGAAGTGTCACGTGTCATTGGTTTTACCTTAGGATCCAAAAAATATATACAGGAAACTATAGTCCGTCCTCTTTCTATAACTTCTTACGAAATTTCAATATGATGCCCAAAAAAAAAATATGACTATTTTCCCTAGGTCACTTGTTTGGAATGTAATTTGGGAGTCTGCAAAAATTCCAAATTCCTCAACTGATATCTCTGCAAACATAGTGCGAAAAGCCCTGAAATTCGGACTTGTGGTTCATAATGATTTCGGTCCAAATGAGTTTTTTTTTTAGTGTCTGAAACGTCGTAGAGAAAAAGTTTGAGCACAAATTCCACGATGACCTATTTTGAGCAGTGAAACCCTAGAATTCAAAGCTCTGATACCAAATGTTATGAAACCAGCTCACAAAAAGATAGAAAAGATAGATCAATGCCTTAGAATTCAGCCTCTTTGAGGGGGAAACCTCCTTTACATTACACAAATGAATGATTCTTTGATGATACAATTGAAAATACGTCCTTTCTATATATAGGTGTCTAAGGGGTCATAATATAATAAGAGCCGACATAACAATAATAATGTAAGGGCACAATAATAAGAATAGTGAGCTTCTATGGTTCACAATAGTAACAATATGGGCACTACATGGGTACATCAATATAATAAGGGGGTTGTACTAATAACAATAAGGGGTTACACTAATAGTATAGGGGCCTAACATAACACAAACTTTGTGTTTCATGATTTGGAGGAGGAACAAAAGGAACATGCCCTTTGCTACCACAGGGAAACCAACCATTTCATTTGGGCTTATCAGTGTGTCCCTTGTGACATCTATCATTTTTGTTAAGAACATTCATATTTGTGGTGACTGTAATTCTGCCACCAAATTAATCTCCAAGATTGCTTCCAGAGACATAGTTGTGAGGGATTCTAAACGTTTCCATGATTTCAATGATGGACAATGTTCATGTGGCGATTATTTGTGACAAAAAGTCAGTGAATCAAAATTAAAAGATGAGTTATGCTCATACTATTGGCTTGCATTACCTTTACAAAGTAATCAACAAAAAGACGGCCCCTAATGAGTGCAGTGTCCCCTGTGACATCTATCACTATTGCTAGGAACCTTCATATTTGTGGTGACTGCCACTCTGCCACAAAATTAATCTCCAAGATTGTTTCTAGAGACATAGTTGCTAGGGATTCAAAATGTTTCCATCATTTAAAGGACAAACGTTGTTCATGTGGCAATTGTTGGTGATGCAAAGACTGTGAATCAAAATCTAAATACTAGTGATGCTTGAAATGTTGGCTTGCATTGCCTCTACAAAGGATTAAAGGGCACCTAACAAGTGTAGTGTCAACTTAGCTCAAGTCAAAATCCATGGAGTAGGATGATGGGGTAACGATTTTATCAATAACTTTGGCCTTTGTGGTGAGTGCTATCCTACCACCAAGTTCATCTCCGAGATTGTTTCCAGAGATGTAGTTGTGAGGGATGTTAAAAATTTCCATGATTTCAAGGACAAGAAGTGATCATGTGGCGATTATTGGCGACACAAGAAGGGAATTAAAATTGGAAGACAAGTGATGCTTGGACTGTTGGCTTGCATTTCCTTTGCGAAGGAGCGAAGAAAAACAGGGAAACTAATTAGTGCAGTGTCTGCCCAGATCCAATAAAAATCCATGGAGTAGGATAATGGGGCAACGTTTTTTCCCTTCTCTGTCTATTAAAAATAACAAGAGGCCAAATTGGTGATTTTTGACAGAAATCTCGTAAAATTGATTTGTACTATTGAAAATGCAAATATCAAGTCATATATTGCATAATCTGGATGCAACAGGCATTTGAGTTTTGGAGACTATTGAATTCATTTTTGTGCTTAAAATATGCAATTTCAGTTTGATTTCATAGTGAGTTTTAGCAAAGATTAGAATGTAAGATTCCAGTGGAGGCAAATCCAAGATGGGAAAATTCAAAAGAAGCAAAGATAAGATTGCAGGATTCCAGTGGATCAATTCAAAAGTGCAAATAATTGGCCTGTTATCCTACTCCAAAATCAATTGGTAAGTCTCCCAGCCCAAAATGAAAATAAATCAGTTTTGAATTGTTATTCTATTATAAAATCAATTAGTGATTCTTCCAGCTCAAAATGAAAATCAATTGGTTTTCCATTGTAAAGTTTAAAATTTGTGTCTCTTACTTTTACTTATATAGGGCTGAGTAGACACTCTTGTATTATATTTCAGGTCAAATTAATTGATTGAGTGACTTATTTTCAATACAGATATATGTTATCTAACTTAAAGCAAGATCTCTTAATGTAAAGGAATGGGTAGATATTTAGTATCATCCTTGGGTGTTTCATTGATCAAATAGGGGACCACAAAATCTTGGTGAATGTTATTAAGTAATACCCTTTAAGGATCCTTTTTAGGATATGCATTAGATTTGATTTTAATGTTCCCCCCCTTGGTACCTATGTTATTTATAACTCCTCTCTTCACTTTCTTGTCGTACAAGTATATATGTAGTCTTTCCTTGTGAATATTGGGCCCTCTAATCACCCGAATCTACATCTAGGTTAAGTATGGCCTTAACAAATGCACTAAGGATTTTTTTTATTTTTATTTTTATTAAACCGTAATGATAATTTGATATTAGGAAAAATTATACACCTAAATCACATTTTAGACATTAGGTAATTACCATGTGATTACATTGAAATTCTACTAAAGTTCAAAATAAATTTAACATCATTAAGACTATCATCTATCATATGTACTTGACTACTAACTTGCCTAATAGATGCCAAGTCATTGGAGGTGTACACTCTCCAAAAGACCAGAAAGATCATCCAAAACTTACAATATATAACCGAATTTATGCAAGTTCCAGATTTATCCTCTGTACAAGAGGGACATTCAAATCTAATTTTATTACATTTCTTGTGCTTTCCTTATCTATATTGGAGGAGATATGAAGAGACAAGGATTTAATTTTTTCTTGTAAATCGTCTAGTTTCTTGTGAAGACCATCTGCCTCATCCTCTAATTTCCTTTGTTGAGTTATCTTATCTCCTTATCTAGATTCAAGGAGATATGAAAAGAAAAGGATTTAATTATTGCCTGCAGATCCTCTAGTTGCTTGTGAAGACCATTTGCCTCATCCTCTAATCTCCTTTTCTAAGTTATGTCTTCCATCAATAATTCTATAGATTTCAGGAGAACAACAGAAACCTAGATTAGTTTGGTACAAATAATTTCTTGGCTTGCCTCTGTCTTATCCATTTGTTGTGCCAACGATTTCATTGGAATACCTTCATAGGAAATTCATGTATCACAAGTTTCCCCCACTGTAAATTCACAACTAAGTGTCTAATTGTTAGGGGCCCATGAATCACTAAGGGGGTAAGGCCTTGTGCCTCTCACCACATAAAGAAAATAGATATATAAGACAAGAACATAGCCTCAACATCAATGGTGGCTTAAATGGATGAAACTAAGGAGAAATTGTCCTGAGAATTTTCCATATCATCACTTCCAAAATTAAAACATTACACCAACTAAGTGCCAACAAGAAATGCCTAACAAGCCTCGCCTTTACTACTTGAACAATGAAGAAATTATAATTGACATGGAAAATTTTTGAATTACCTCATAGAGATATGTAAGAGCCAATGCCCAGTTGGTGTCGAGAGCTCCCTGCTAGCTTTGAGGCTTCTACCACAGGATACCACCAATTTGGAAATTCGGTAGTTGTATAATGTACCTCCTTAATGCACCAATGGTCAAGGAATTAAGAAGATGGAGTGCATAAAGGCTCTTTTCCTAGTCTTTGCTCCAAATCCCCCAGAGAAACCATGCCTTCTTTGCCTCCTTAAGACCACATAGAAGAACTCCACCATAACCACTGTTAATATCTGTCATTTTTGTCGTGAATATGAAGGATTGCACAGAGGGCTTAATGCTTTCTTCACACAATAAATCAGATTATTCATTCCTCTATTTGCATTGTATTCCTTTCATGATTGGAAAAAAGTACATGACAGGGTGGAATTTTTATAATGTTAGCAAGCAAAAATGTTTTCATTATCGTCCTTGTAGCTCAACAACTATTATTGGTGAGTCCCTTTAACATTTTTTTTATGCCTTGATACACTTTTTTTCTCCCAAGAAGAAAAAATTGTGGGGAAACAACAACAACACTTGCACATCTTTGTGGATGTCATCCTTATTAAACATGAAGATGTATATTAGTGCCTCTAATTTAGGGGGATTAGAACTGTACATTTGGTGGGATGGAAGTGACTAAATTCCTACCAACATTGCTGAGAATTAGTTGATCTAAACCATTGGTTTAGAGTATGGAACACTTAGCCTCACAATTGACCACATAAGAAAGAATGCAATAGTTGGTGCCTTGCAATAGTTGGTACCTTGCAATAGTTGGTATAATTAGTTTGGATGTTTAGTGCAAGAATCTATTTTCAACCTAAAACTAGTTTAATTTCAATTCGAATGTGTTGGCTTGTTGGGGCCTGACCTAGGTTCAGAGTTAATTAGCCAAACAAATCCCTGTACTACAGGCCCTTTCGGCAAAAGTCCGTAGAGCGTGGACTGAGGTCTCACCTAAAGTAGTATGGGAGGGTGCTAGAACTAGGTTTCCACACCCTTGAGATGTCTGAGAGGTTCGATTGGTCCTTTGTTTCCTCCTACACATAGGTTTCTTTGCGCACTTCCTGTTCCTCGTGGCCCGATACACTGCCTTCGCGCAACCCTAACCAGGGGTTGTGACGGCTCTACGCTATTATCCGAGATCTTACTTATCTTCCCATGTTAATTAACTACCTTTCCCTACTTGAATGTCTTATAATTAGCAATACAAAGCATTCATACACGATCACAGAGTAAATAAATGGTGTATTTGCAAATTATATCGAATCATGTATTAAACCAGGAAAAGATACACAAAATTATAGTAAAATTTCTCTTTATTGATTCTTCCAACAGTTACAGACTTGACCTACCCTACGCACTCAGCTGCAAGTGTCCACGCACTCAGTTGCAGACTACTAGGCCTCTCCACACTCAGCTACAGAGCCTTCTCCTACTCTACGACCCACATACACACTTTACACTTTGACTCGATCACTTCTTCTTCTTCTTCTTCTATTCGCTAGTTCTTCTACACTTAGAGCCTCACTCTATTTATACAATCCCATGGTCCGTGAAACATGGGTAGGTCTATCCAGATGACATTACATTACAAAAACTAGGGTGGACAACCCTGTGACTCTACTATACTTTCATGCCCCGCACCCGCACCCGCAATTCGTAGAGCTTTTACAACAAGAATCGGTCAAAACTTGGGCTTTAAGCACCAAAGCATGCGTTGGGGGGATTCCATGCCCAACATAATGTTAGGTGGAAATCAATTTGAGATCATTATAGATTTTGATAATCATGACTCCTTTGATGCTACAACAAGATTTTGTTCCAATGGTGGAACATCTCTCTTTAGATAAGAGTACTTCCAAAATACCATTGAATCTTGTTGAAAAATTCAAGTAATATGAAGTAGCCATTTATGTTAGTTCCAATCAATTGTCCATTACATCTTGTTCATGGTTATAGGAAAGTATGTGAATGATAATGTTTTTTAGTATTGGTAGCAAGGAACTGCTTTTCGATGATATTCCTTGTAGTGTAGTTGTAACTGTTTTAGGTAAGTTCCTTTATAGTATAGTGAGAAAGTCTTGGATTCAAGAGGATGTTTTATTCTTCAAGGATGTACCTCCAATATACCATTGAGGCCTCTTGAAATTTTCAAGTAATATGGGTTCCATTCAATGTAAATAATATTATTCATTCCTCTATTTTCATTGTATTCATTTCATGGTTGGAAAAAAGTACATGGACATGGTGGAAGTTTTATAATGTTAGCAAACTACAATTTTTTGATTATCGTCCTTGTAGCTCAAGAATTATTATAGGTGAGACCCTTTGAGATTTATTGTTAAGTGTTTAGTGAGTCCTTTTGACATTTATCTTTATGTCTTGATACACTTCTTTTTCTCCAATGAAGAAAACATCGAGGGGAAACAACAACGCTTGCTAATTAGTTTGTAAGAAATTAGATTTAAGAGAGGCCAACAATCAAGAGTTTGTAAGAATATGTATTAGAGTTCAAAGAATATTTGTAGGAATGTAACAGGATTATGTCCTTAAAATGACTAAGGAATCCCCCAAAAGGGAAGCTTCTTATGAAATCAAGCATGACACTTCTTGTGCACAAAATTCCAATATCTTTGTTGCCTGCATGAATCACAGGAAGCTACTAACAACCACATTTTGATGCATGTGATAGAGGCATAGAGACATGAAACATCCTGGAAGAAGTGAATTTACTGGGAAATTCTAAAAACCAAGGAAAGAAGCTAAGAAAATGGGCTAAAATTTGATTGCAAACTGCACTAGAATTCAGAAAATGTAGTAAAGTGGACCCCACAAGGCCTAATTTAGGATGCATGAACACACAAGTATGAAGTGGGAAACAAGGAAGAAAAGGTAAACTAATAGGGTGGAACCCCACCATAATTCCCTATTATTTGAAGTGTGCTTGGTCCACGTGTAGGTATCTAATCTCAATTATGATTGCATGAAAAAATCTAGATTTCTCCATTTGACCAAGCACCTGCTTCTAGAGATTTCCCAGAATAAATACTTGAAAAATATAGTATATATGAATCTTCATTTCTATTTTCCAGGGAGTGATAGCCTTACTACCAACTCAAATATCATCCCACTTAATAATGTTAAAAAATTTCACCAACAATTCATCTGGGCATTGCTAAGGACTGGGACATCCATTCCCACTATTGAATTCTTCTATCAGTGTTATTTTGAGTATAAAAAAAATAAAAGCCTCATATGGTTCTAGCTGCTAGCAAAAATAATGGTTATTTATTAACATCTAGCAAATGGATTATGAACATTATTGATAAATGAGGAAACAATCCAAGGGGCTTCTCAGGAAATACCACTTCTGGCCCTTCCTCAAGGTCGTATATTGACAATTTCCTTTATGACAACCATGCAATAAAAATCTAAAGCAAACATCAATAACTTTGACTAACTATAAAAGTATAATATCAATTTTGATAGCAAGGATATTGTGTGATAAGAACATGCCTTCCTTCCCTTGAGGTGTCTGTCATGACATAAAACTAAAATTCATGAGCACACTTCATCAAGTCCCTACACAAGAATCACAAATGTTTTGCTAATGGATGACTTTTTGGCCTTGGAAACAATATAAGGATGGTGCAGATGAAGTATCTAAAGACAATTGACAAGGCTCCAGATTTGATAAGGGGTCTCTTGGAGGCTATGGTCTCTCTATATAAGGATGAAGTATCTGAACATGTCTAGCAATTCAGCTTCCCCCAGTACCACCCAAAAAGGTTGGTTCCAAAAAGGCCATACATGATAAACTGTCATTGGATAAAATAATATCTTTAGCTCCTTTTGTGCATAAAAGGCACCTTCTCGGCATTGTCATATGCAAATTTATAGGTAACCTGCATTTTGTGTGGCTTGCAAGTTGAAAAGATTTGTAAGAATATGCTTGAGTTCCTTGCATTAGTACCCAAGTCTAATGATGATGACAATGTCATGGATGTTGAACAAGGAAAATCTCCAAAATACCATTCTTAAGTGATACTATATGCATTTATTTCATTTAGCTGATTTGAATTATGCATTCTTTCTATTAATCCAATAAGATCTTCATAATGCAAGGAAGGAAGAAATGTTGTAAAATCAATATGTTTATAAATAGACTTTAAGACTGATTATATGCATTTATTTCATTTAGGTAATTTGTATTTTGTATTCTTCCTACTAATCTAATAAAATATTCACAATGCAAGGAAGGAAGAAATGTTGTAAAAGCATTATGTTTATGAATAAACTTTAAGGCTGATAATATGGAACCCATTGGATTTCAATAAAGAATGCTAGGACATTGCAGGTACTACACTTGAATGGACATCTGATTGGAGCAATAGTTACAATGGGAGTAGCTCTCTCTATTCTCCTTGTGTTCTTGTGGTCTCATTTTTATCTAAGAAGGGAGTCAAAGAGAAAAAGGAATATAGAAAGATGGAGCAACTTCCCGAGAACCAAATAGGTATTCACTTTGCAAATTTGAAATGATATATGTATTTATAGATATATCAACAAAATTTTTCTCTTTGATATTTTTTATGTTTTAGGAAATCTTTAAGGATTGATATTCTCAAACCATTTACTTCTCTGGAAATTTGCTGAACACTAGATTGTGATAGATGAACATGCATCTTTCAAAATGCAGTGTGTTACATTGAATGGAGATTTTCCATACACATTCGAGGATATTATAAAAAAAATAGAGATGCTTGATGACACTAACATCATTGGTTCTGTGGGATTTGGAGCTATGTACAAGCTGATGATGGACAATAACATCTTATTTGTAGTGAATAAAATTGAGAAGTATGTTGTAGCATCCAATTGGATATTTGAGAGGGAGTTGGATATTTTGGGAAGCATTAAACAAAAGATTATTGTTAATTTGCAGGGTTATTGTAAATCTCCATCAACTAAAATTCTTATCTATGATTTCTTACTCATAGGAAGCTTAGATGGGTTTATCCGTGGTTAGTAATTTGAAAATTAGATGAATATTTTTATTCATGCCATAGTTTGCAACTATGATGTATGCCTGCTTATAAGGTTTTCTTATTTT
>APFE030523892.1:5195-22389 GCA_000404065.3 Pinus taeda | reverse complement strand
CCCATTTGTACAGGAAACCCTTGTTTCCTTGTGTGTTGATGTTCATCCACTAGTTATGGCATCATGGAGTGAGTCATGAAAGGAGATATGCTAAAGGCTTGAGGCTGGACGGATCCGGAAGGAAGCTTTGCTTGGAGCCTACGAAAGGTTACTCAGGAGAAATTATTCCTTTTATGCATTTTATTTGTCTATAATATAGAAACACGTCTTGGTTCTTGATATAAGTCCTCTTTATGTTTATGATATTCATGTTGGAATTCATATGTGAATGGTTGTTTAAAGTTCATAACTAACTACCTTCCTTTATAACATGAAGATGATTTCTTTATAAGTCTTTGTCCATATACTACTGTGTTCTTTGGAATTGGTTGTTTCGCAGGAAAAAGGAGCGAAAGGGACTTGAAGAAGGGTTTGGACCCTAAAGGACCTTCTCAAACATATGACCTAAGGTACGCCCCTCTTACTATAGAATTTTCTTATAACAGAATAATGGTTGTGTGAATGTGTGTTTCTCTTTATAGTTAACTTTCAGTCTGCTAGGGTTTCAACCCAAAAGCCCTAGGGGAGCATTTCCCTCAACAGGTTTTTTGGTACAACTTAGGGGCAATTGCAAACTTTTTTATGAAGCATTGCATAGAAAGTTTTTTGGTGTCATACTAAAAGTGAATCATGCTTTGTAGAACTGGTAAGGGTGATACCTTGGAGGCATGTTACTTGCACACTATTAGTCCTCCAAAAAATACTGTTGTTGTAGCAGATATACCACATAGCTTTTCAAGGAACAAGAATATGTTCACCATAGGCACTCAACATGCTTTGGACCCACCAACAACAATTAAGAGTTGCCTCGATAATTATGGAACGACAGTTGCACTACTTCAGCATGAGTAGAGGTCTAAAAGTTTTGTTACTTTGTTTGGTGAGGTGGACACCAAAGCCTTTCATAACCTTGCGAAGGTGGAGTTATCTCTGGTTTTGAAGACTTGAAGGATAAGTCATGGACATGCACTATTTGGTACAAATTTAAGCGAAGGTTTGTACCAAATTGTGATTGGAATTTTTGAGTTTTTCCTTTCAGGATAATTATTTTAGTTCATGTGTTTTCTTTTGAGGAACAAAGCAGATCAACATCTTGACTTAATTAGCAATGTAGTTTTGTGAAGTCAGATGTTGTAAATTTAATAAGGAATATTCTCTTGAAAATGGGTGTTGCCAAACATGGTTGGCTAGACCTTCAATCTAATTGAAAAGTTGTGAAACATTTTTTTTTTTTAGGTAATGGTAAGATTATTAACTGAGCTCTTCAGTATTTGATATGGGTGGGGTTTTGTTCAGACCCTTCATTTCATATTATTTCCACATTTGCATGAGGGCTTAAACCTTCCCATTTTGATTGAATTAATATTTTGAGGGTGTGTTGGCTTGCCCAACGTTTCCCTAGATGTTAGTTAGCATCAATGCTCGACCTTCAATTAATCCAATTGGTTGTCGTTTTTCTCAAATAAAAGGAGTTGGCACTATTGTGTGTAACACATTAATTTTTAGCCAATAATAATTTTATGTTGGGACTAATATTAACACCATAGTTGATATTTCTTCTTTATTTCCATTTGATGTTCAAAGTTGATTTAATGTACTTTTTCATAGGTGTATGTATGTTCCATAGAAAAGTCTGAAGACACATCTTTCTTTGAATCATATGAGGCTGCAAATTCCATGCATGAGTTGATGACTACAATAGCAAAGGTATTTTTCCATTGAGTTCAAGATCTTGTGATATTATTTTTTGAAGTTGGAAAATGGAAATTTGTTAATGAATTGGGCTCTACCTTTTATTAGAGGCCATGGCGAAGGGTATATCTTTCATTAAATTCATCCAAGATTCCATCTTTTGTCGTCTGTTCAAATATGTCATAACAAAGGGCCATCAAGGTTGATAAGACTTCCACCCACTTTTTGATGGGGTAGATAACTTCGTTAGCCACATTAAATTTATCCAATGCTTGCATCTTTCCTTGTTTGTTGAGACAGACCACAACCATGGGCCATCAAGGTTGTTAAGACTTCCACCCACTTTTGGATGAGGTAGATAACTTCGTTGGCCATATTAATTTAGTAACATGTCTTCGGGTGGCTTTGAACCTAGTTTTGTGCAGTAAAAGTTATTTGATTTAACCACTTGACCACAACCCAACTAAGAGGATTTTGAGAAGTTCACTTCGATTTATTTTAATATAGAATTTAACTATTTATTTACTAGATAATTTGTGGGACTCTTGTGAAAATATCCTTGACAGATCCCGGGTGAGGACCAGATCTAGGTTTACCATGTAAGAACCTAGGTTCATTAAGATGATGACCTTGGTTTGAAGATATCCACCATACAAACTAGGACCAACCATGCTTATCATTTCCATCTCTCTTTCATCATCAAGACTAACATACTGAGGAGTTGTAACCCATCAAGGTTCATGGTAGTCATTGCAATGCAATTTATTAGAATACATGACATGTCCATAATTTTTTATATTTAATCTCTGCATCCAATGTAGCCATTTCTTATTGTGAGATTTACAACATCTGAAGATGGCATCATTCACATCATTTTGAAGAAGTATACAAAGGTCAACATAATTTTTTTCACATTTACAACTTCCCTCACATTTGTTGGTGCCTGAATCTCGAGCACTTTCATAACAAAAAAAGGTAGAGTCAAGCAACAAAAATGGTCCACTCTCTTTTCATCTGTTGATATTATAATGAAGTTTTATTAGAGGCACTGTTTGTTTGTTTATTTTGGTTAGAAAATAGTTTTCTCTTGGTTTTATGTGACTTTTAATTTATCATATGTAGCATGTTGAGAAATGGGAAAGAATAATGTGTGACATTTATCTTGCAGAAATTGATGCTGAATGAAAGGATACTGAGCTTAGCAAAGCTACAATTTGCTTTGGTAAAGGCAGAGGAATATCTTAAAGAGCTGTCTAAGAACACACCATATATAGAGTCTGAAGATAAGTACAATATGGATTTTTCTTTTGCAGATATGTTATTTTTTATACCCAAGATATCATAGCAAGAAAAATATATTGTAGAAATTGTTTGAGGACCTCATTGAGGTCGATTATTCTGATGTCATGCTTTATTGGTACCTTCTCATATGTCAAGAAGACTTTAAATATGAATTAATATGTTCTTGAAAAAAATCAGATTCAAATTTTATAGATATAAAAGATAAAAACAAATGTCAATGCCTTTGTTTGATTGTTACTTGACTCTGTTGTGGGCATGTTATAGGAAATGTGATTGGAAAAAGAAAGGGCAAACAATGCAGAGCATGTATTGGATATGATTCATTTGTTGTTAAAGGTCCTTTAGGCACCTAAGCCATTGAATTTTGAAATGTTTATAATAGGGATTCCTATGGTTTTTAATCTTGTGATTCTTTCACCTCATGGTTATTTTGGGAAACCAAATGTTTTGAGAATGCTAGAGAAGACATCGGTGGAAAGGTAAACAAATTTTTAATAATTGCAATGTCCATTCCATGATATCCTCTCTTTATTGTTTGATTGTATTTTGAAGGTTTCTTATGATTTTGTTTTCTCTTTTAACTATGAAATTGAAAATACTTGCTATCATGTCAATTTAAACAACAAACAAAGATTGTAGATGAAATTAGTATTACATGATATTGATTGGAATCTTTAAACTATTTTGTGTTAAAAGGCTTTCATGACTATCAGAAAAGTTTACTTTCATGTTGTTATTTGAGCACATGTTGTTTATATACTTGACCAAGTTCATGCATTAGAAAATGAAATGTTGTTATGAATAAAATGACAAGGATTAAACCTCACATCTTAGATTATTTGTTTTCACAAGTTACCTACAGATTGAACTTTTTAGCATGTAACTTAGTTGGAATGATTGTGCCTAAGCTTTCCCTGAAGGTTGAATACTAAGTTACTAAGGTGTTATTTTATATGGTGACATTTTATTTGCTTTGTTTATACAAGTCAACTGGCCACATTATACTAGCCACTATCACCCAACTGATGAAAACTTCTTCTAGTTTCTTGCTTATATGGAGAAAATGGATTTGACATTATTGATGTTGAGATATATGTTGTATAAACTCTTTATAGTCTACTTTAGTTTATATTTTACTATTCATTGTATTTCATGTCTTACACTATACATTGTATCTTCTTTTGTTTTCAGAAAATAAACTTAGTATTGATGTTAAGAAGCAGGAATTGAAGAAAGAGGTTGAGAGCAATAAAATTAGAGCGACAAATGCAAAAGGAGAGAGAGAAGAGAACCGGTCTAGTGGTATTCTTAGATTCAATATCCCACATAAGACACACACATAGAGACTGATGGTCAAGTCTTTAGACTTGGTGAATTCACTTGAAATGTCTTGGCAGCCCAATGATAATGTTTTTAAGTGATGAAACATCATTTCATGTGTAAATTGTAGTTCAAACAATATTAAGTTGGAAACTCATATTGTAATGCTTTAATATTTCATATAATATAATTTATGTGGTTGAAATTATTTATAGATGTGCTTGATATTGTTTAGTATTGTAGTTAACATATGAAACTCTACGTTTTCAAATTAGATGTGCATGCACATTGTATGAAATTTTTAAAATTTAATTGCAAAATCATACTAATTAATCTATGTTGATTAATAATAAACACTTAAAACCAATCTAAAACTACTAAATTAGTAGTTTATATTGATTAATGATGAACAAAAATAAAATAAATATAGGACTAAATTAATCATTTATAATGATTATTAATGAAAGTAAATGAAATGAATATAAACTACTAAATTAGTCATTTATATAATATATATGAAACTAAAAAAAATGACTACTGCAAATGATAAATTTGCGATTCCAAAGGATGACTAAATTTTGCATATATATGACTATTAGTAGCTAATTTATAGTATCTTATAACACAACCAAAATTTAGTCATATTTCTCTGGTTATTAATTGGTTTCAAACGATGACTAAAATTTTCATATATATGACTATTAGTAGCTAATTTACAGTATCTTATAATATGACCAACATCTTGGCCATATATCTTTGGTCATTAATTGGTTTTTGCGGGTGACCATATAATAACATAATTTGTTGTATATTTGGTGATTAATTGTGGCAATGAATGACTAAATCAATGACCAAATTTATGACTAAATATAATACTAGATGATAAAAGTAAGACAACTAATTAATGACTAAGCTAAAAATGACTAAAAGTTGGTTGCGTTATAAGATACTGTAAATTAGCTACTACTGGTCACTGACAGAAAAATGGTCATTTATATGCAAATTTTAGTCTTTTTTTAGTAATTAATTAGCCATTTTGCACTAGTGCAAGGTCGACATACTCTAGATGTCCACTCACTTTGTAACTATGCACGGATGATCTCAAAGCTGAGTCTACCCTCATAGAGGTCTCTTTCCAACATATGTTGGCATTACGATGCATGTGCTGTACTCGATGGTAACCCACTTGTAGTAGAACGTGTATATGGAAACTAGACCAATCTATGAGACAAATTAGAGGTAACATAATGATGGAACAGAGATGAATCTATAGGTCAGAGGTAATGGAATGATGGAAGAGAATAATGGTCAAAGGTTTGATACAGGGAGATTGTTAGTGTGTGTTGTCCTTGATATTTGATGAATGAACTAATTGATAAAACTATAAACATGATGTGACATAATGCATGGCAGTTGTGTTTACAGATGTGATAAAATCAGTTCAGAAGTGATGAATGATGGAAAATCACATTACAACAAGTCAATTAAGAGGTAACAGGGCAATGGTACAGAAGAACAAGACGTTGGAACCAAGGATTATAGATCAAAATCAAGAAGTTGAAGAAAAATGATGTTTTCAAGTATGTTAAGTTGTATACATGGGTTCTCTATACAAAAGGAGTGTATACACATGAGTTCATTGTACAAAAAGAGCATATACATATGCACACACTTTCACAAGAGGGAAACCATGTATGGGATGAAAAGATTAAGGAAATTAAGGTGAAAGAATACCAAGGGTCAATAGCATGGCATTAACCCACAATATTGAGTGGAGTAACGGTTATTTGATCTCATCTAAAAATACCACAGGTTCTAAATGTTGTTTTGGTTCGAGGTATTGAGAAAGGCTAAAAAACTATATAAGGAGGAGAAGATCAAAGGGCTATGTGCACAAGTAATGAATATCTGTTGAAGTGTGAGAACAAAAGAAAATATGCATGTTATGGGTTTCTGATGCTTTGCTTGATCTAGACTAAGTATGCACCTGCGTTTTTTATGATGGATGAGATCTAATGATGGATCAGGATCATAATGACTTATCATTATGTGTTCTGATAATGGATAGGGTAGATCCGAGTGCTAACAAATGTTTTATGCTTTAAATACTATGATATGGGTATATGTAAAGTCTGGAATAGCTGCGAAGTTATAAGTTTTTCTTTGCAGATCTATATGCTAGTTCGCCTTGGTGAAGGCGCATATACATGCTTGTTCGACACTTCCAAGTAACATATGCAAAAGAAAAGCTTGTTTTTTAGGGATGACTAATATATCTTATCAGTGTTGTTGTGTTATTGTTCTTTGTTAATGATGTCTTCATTAGATATGAAAGTAAAATTGATTATATAAGGAGATTGAGTTTGGTTGATTGATTGATTGAGAAAGAAGGGTGATCCTTGTTGCTATCTATTTAGAACTCCGTAATATGAGAGTAGATCTTCAGAATGTCACTGATTTCTACAATTTGTGGTTCAGAGGTTTTATGGTTTAGTATCTTTAGAGGTATACAAAGGTTGGGCTAAAGAAAGTAGTGTATGCATTCTGACACATGACTTTTGAGGTTAAAATTGGTTCTGGTTGTTGATGCAGTGTTCTAGGTTCAGATCTATGTACTGGTTATAGTGATCTGACTATTCCAATTGATTGGTTGAATTTGATTAAGTTTGAATGAATGGTTGATTTAGTTGTCTAAGAGGTTTAGTGATTTCTTAATTCAGTATGTTAGAGGTTTCAGTGATTGATTGATTCAGTTATGGTTCATTCAGAAATTTATGATTGGGTTTTAATTATATCAAAGATTAATGATTGAGTTTCAGTCATTGGTTGATGCAATTACTATTTTCGAGTTTGAGCTTCAAAGTTTCTGATGGGTCCAGTGTGAAAATTTGAAGAAACGTGGCCATCATATTGTGTTGTTGTGTACCAAGAGTATCCAGTCTGAAAATTTATGAAATGTGGTCCCTGAAGGATACTGAGGGTTGGAGCCTTTAGTAAGCAAATTGAAGCTTCCCCCCAGTAGTGGTTGGTGATTTTATCAGAGGGTTAGAGCTCCCTTCTAGTAGCATCTGGAGAATGAGTGAAGGTTGTAGCCTTCTGTAGGCTGGCACCTACGTACTAGTAAACATCTCGGCTAGTACAAGAGCTAGGGGTTGTAGCTCCCTTCCAATGGAAGCTGGAGAATGAGAGAAGGTTGTAGCATTCTACAGGTGGATGCCTGCATACTGGTATGAGTTTGCACCAGTACAAGATTGTAAGTAGATTATTCTTTATATTAAAAGAAGATAGAGACAACAATAGCAGGTGGTTTTTCTCCTGCATTGGGTTTCCACTTTAAATCTTGTTGTTCATGCATGTTGCTTATGAGTGATGGTTTATTTTGTTATTATTGCACATGGTTATTTTTTAATAAAGTACTGATGCAGTGACTAAAGATCAACATATGATGAATTAACGAAATCATAAGTTCATTGGATATACATTGGTTTCCTTAAGAACAATTGTGTGCACACGTGAGTTCCCTTCATTGAAGTAGCGTATATAAATCTCACTATGGAAATGAGAAAGTTATTGATTTGTAAATATTGATTCACCACCCCCCCTCAGTATTATTTCGAACAATTGGTATTAGCACAGGTCCTTTGGAAAACGCTTGATCGCTTGAAGGAGATCCGTAGTAACTATGGGAAAGAAGCAAAAGAAGAAGACATCTCAAAGGAACTGTGACAGTGGGAGAGATGATTGGCCACTATGTGGAAGGAACTCTTCAAATTTAGAATCACATCAAAATGAAGATGAATAAGCAAAAGAATTATCAGGTACAAATTTATTATCTTCTGGTGATACATTTCTCAGTTCATTTGAAGATAATGAATGTGACAACAAAACAACTGAATTTTCTCTTACAGGTGAAAGTGAAAGAAATCAAATAGAGGCAGAATTTAAAAATATGACAGACACAATTAAAGATAAAAGAAGATCTAATTGATAAAAGGGAATGTTCCTACAAAGAAGAAGTTACCAGATTAAAAGCTCAATTGGAGGAAGGAAACAAAGTAAGGAAATAGTATAAGGAAAAGGAAGATCAATGTCAAAGGATGTAGGATGAAGTGAAATAATTGAGAAATGAAATAAGTGGAAAGGATACAACAATCAAGAAACTTATAGAAAGATTCGGTTACTATAAAATTCTTGAAGTTGAGATAGTCTCTCTAAAAGAATATCTTGAAAATTGAATTAAGAAGAATGAAGAACTACCTCAAGAAGATAAAGAACAAGAAATTGAGATTCTCAAATTAAGACAACAAGTGGAAGAAGGAAGAAAATCTGAAGAAATCATGAAGAAGTAGCATCTTGAAAAGGAAGAGCAATATCAGGTAGAGGTAAATATCCTAAAAGGTAAATTAGAAGAAAAGGATAAACTTTTATGATTTCAAGATAGTACTAAGAGTTTGGATGATATTCTTAGTATTCAAAGGTCTCCTTCCATCAAATTTGTTCTTGGTTTTCATGAAACTGTTAAAGATGAATCTAGCTCACAAATTGAAGCAAGGAACTCTAATGCAAAATCTGAAATTCTCAACAAGGTGATAAGAGGTCAACCCTATCAACAACCAAGGAAAGAAATTCTTAAAAGAAAATGATTTACTCCTAACTATGGAAGTGATAATCTGTTCTTTCCTCTGATGAATAATTTTGAATGTTTTAAATGTCATAATTTTGGACTTGTTGCATCCAAATGAAGAAGTAGAATGATTCAAGATAATAATTGTCACACAGAAAGATCATTAGCTTCCAATTACTTTAAGGGATATTGTTTTTCTTGCAATATGTTTAGTCACAAAGCCATTGACTACTATAAAGGGAATATGAAACATTTAAGATGTTATTCTTGTAACAAGTTTGGCCATATAGCAAAAGAATGTAGGATAAAAGTTTGGCCAACATACCAAAAGGAGAAAACATCATCACACTCCAAGGTATGGAAGAAGAAGGAAGTACAGTCAGAAATATGTGGGATAGCTCCGTACATAGATAGAATAGACTCAAGAGGAACTGAAAATATAAAATTTTAGTTTTCTAATTCTCATATGTAGTTATTATGAAGACAAGTCGCATATATATGCGATTTAGAAGCTGCTCAGTCACGTATATGTTGGTTTGATGAAGAAGTAGTGGGACAGAATCAAAAAAGGGGTTTCATATGGTTCAAACAATTATCAATTATCTTTTATGTCTAGATGATTGATGACTACAGTCTGTGGATGTTATTTCGAAATGCTTTTGATCCTCATAAGTTTTTGATGACTTGATGTATATCTTATTGAGGATGATTCTTTGATGATTCTTACTGATATTTGCAATGATCAAATCTAACAGTGAACAGTTGGCACAGGTTCAGGGGGAGAATATGTTATGTTTCTAATAATTCATTGTTGGCATTATGTTTAGAAGTCTTTGGTACCTAATGATTCTTATCAATGGTGATGATTCTTATGTTGCTGAAGTGTTTAAATGATACATCATGCTATGCTGCGGTTATGAGTTGCCTATGATAAAGTCTTAGATGATACTTGTATTGCTTAGGGTTACATAGTTGTTATTCAGGTCATATTTATGGATGATTGTGGATGACTATTTTGATGATGCATATAGTGCATATGGTATGTTTCTTACATAGTGATATTCACAAGGACAAGGAGAAGAACAAAGCTTGAGTACACAACTTCATGATGATAAGAGTCACTCATTTCTTTTATGTTGTTGCCATCATGACTTCAAACATGCATAAAATTCATAGGGTGCAGTTATGGTGCAGGATTCCCATAGTTCTTGGTTCTCACATGATATATTGGTTGAGGATTGTCGCTCTTGATGGTATCAAGAATGTTTGAAAAATGACTGTGAGCTCATGGTTTTCTTTTCACATTGATGAGAAACTAGATACATATTTCTATATCTATGATGGATACATATTATGTTAGATACATGGATGATTACTTAAGTTGCATATTGGTAAATAACGTTGGTTGGCACGAGAATGATGTTATTGCAGGTTTCATGAAAACATATCTATTTGAAGACATGACTATTTGTAGACATGGCTTACTCACATAATGATGATGACTTCTTACTTTATGATGATAGGCTTGATTCTCACATATGTTGATTATCATGGTTGATGCTTATCATATGTGGGATGTTGGAAAAATCCCTAGTAAAGATAAATGGTTGATATATTAAGGGATTTTATGGAAATATCATACAGTTCTTGGTACGGTGATGATGGTATAGTCATGGATGATGACTATGGTGTTTTCACATGTGGTTTTTTGTCACTACTTGGAGATATGACATATGATTAGTTGATTCATGGAAGTTTATGATAAGGCTCTTTCTACTAAGGAAACAAAGCAAGTTAATCTTGATTAGATCAAGAGGATGAGTTGATATCTATATGTGACATCCATTGTAATATGTTGATGATATTTCAATTGTCATATCTTGCGAACTGATGATGGACATATACAAGTTGCTTTTCTAGATGCTGCTGACAGATGTTTATGGTGCAGATCATATATGATGTATGATAATTTTTTATGACTATCATGATCTTGTTTAGATCTTTGGTCTTTTTTATAAATGTCATGTAAAGACCTATGATGTAATAATTGTCATATTCAGTCATGTATAGATGTTTTGAGATCATGTCAAATACGTAATCCCACTTGGTTGAGTGGTTGAGTCATTTGGTATATCCCGACTTGGTTGGGTGATTCATGTATGAGTCATTGGTGATAGAAAGGTCATACTCACATAGCTTAGTTATAGAGTCATGCTATTCTTTTAAAAGATATTTCTGTAGACTCTGCATATTCTTAGGGGGAGCATAGATAGTACAGTGCATCTCAGCATGTACTAAGGGGAATTTTGATCAGCGAATTCAGCATATGCCTAGGGGGAGCACGATCAATGTTCATATTCAGTAGTTCACATATGGACGTCTTCATCTTGGTGAGCCCTTTGCCCTTGATATCAAAAGGGGAGAATATCTTGGTCTGCACTTTACCCTTGATGTCAAAGGGGGAGAGTATCTTGGTGTTCGTTGATATATCTAACAGGTTCTATAGCCTGAAGTAATCAACACCAATATGGTTTCCATCAAGTCCAAAGGGGGATATTATTGTCATTATGATGCATGTGTTGTACTAGATGGCAACCCACTTGTAGCAAAACAAGTATATGGCAACTAGATGAATCTACAAGAGATATCAAAGGTGACAAAATGATAGAACATAGATGAATCTACAAATCAGAGGTAACAAAATGATGGAAAACAATAATGGTCAAAGGATTGATACAGGGAGATTGTTCGTGTTGTTGTCCTTGATATTTGATGAATGAACTAATTGATAAAAGTATAAACAGGATGTCACAGAATGCATGGAAGTTGTGTTTACGGATGTGACAACATCAGTTCAAAAGTTATGAATGATGGAAAAACACATTATAGTAGATCAACTCAGAGGTAACAGGAAAATGGTATAGAAGAACATGATGTTGAAACCAAGGATTACAGATTAGAATCAAGAAGTTGAAGAAAAAGGATGTTTTGAGGTATGTTAAGTTGTGTATGTTAGCCTCCTGCTGCAGTAGGTTACTCATCTTTCATGATTGACATTTTTACATGCAAAATATGTCATCCTTTGCATGCTGCAATGTTCCATATTTTCTACAGAAGCAAAAGAAGGATGCCAGGAGAAGGTGCCAGTTCAAGGGCCACTGCTGTGTTCCAATTTTGATGTTCTATTCCATTTTGAAGAATTTTCGGCTAAAGGGAGATCCAATCAGTTTAATCTTTGTCTCCCTAGATTTCAATTTCTTGTTTTAGAATATAGAGAATGAATATCTGTCCAAACAGCTTAATCTTGGCAGATTCTTAGACAGGTAGAGAACCAAAGGAGCCCAACTGCTTAATCTAGGCCCTTGGAAGAAATAAGTGTAGATATAGATAGGAGGACAGAAAAAGAAAAAGTTGAACAACTGGGTCTGCAAGTCTAAGTGCACCCAAACCGAAAAGAAGAGAAAATGCTAGGTAAGTAGGCTGGGTAGGTAGTTTTGAGGTTGCAGAATGCTGATTTGTGATCAATTCCATATTTTCAAGTGTCATATATGTTCAGGTCACAATTATCAGACAAGTTCCATTCGAAGGACTCAAGCGAGGAATGTCTAACTCCCCCTTCTTCCTCCTTCCCCAAATCATTCACTAACCTCCCAAAGAGATCAAGATCCACTTGATGCCTCTTAGTTTCATCATTTTCCATATCATTCACCTTGGTAAAGATCTGCTTTACTCAAGGAATATTCATACTCCCTTTATGGATCATTGTTTCCCTTAATAGCCTAAGATTCACTTGCTTAGCGCCTTCTCATCATGGTCATATTAACTACTAAATTACTATATAGCTCCTTATATATCTCCCCATCCCCTACTAAAACTATGTTAATAACTCCCCTACATACTTATCCCCTCCCCTTGGTTGAAAAATAACCATAAGTACACTTGGGAATTGCTAAGTTTGTCTGAAAGATAGCAAGAACCCTCATCTTTCCCCTTTAAAACCACCTTTCAATGCAATGGACTCCATCCAAATCATGAAATTCCTTTTACTAGGTTATCAGACCCCTTCCGAGGCCACTAATACTCTTTAGAAGCATATATACCATTCTTCCAATTACAATAACCCTTGCCGACTGCCTTAACATTCTTCCGATCCCTTTGGACCCCGTCTGACGTGATCATCATGGTTGGAGGACTCAAAGGTAATGTTGCTCGTTTTGGTTCTCCCCGATGGATGCCCCGCTGATACCATTTCGCAAATCGGCGTATCGCAAATACTTACCATTTCGCAAATCGGCGTATCGCAAATACTTACCATTTCACAAATCGGCGTATCACAAATACTATATGCCACATATATATGCCCCTTCCCTTTTTCGCCGATGTGATATCGCTAGTCGGCAATCGGCGGTCGCAAGTGTCATGTTCCCGAAATGCATGCCGCTTCCTCTTGCTCCGATGTGACATTTCCATAGCATCAAGGGAGCATATCGCATCGCAAAAACATACCATGCACTGCACCATCCAACACCCTGCCATGTCACCCTGCCACGTCATTCGCCGTACCAAGACCCACTACTGACGTCATGTTGACGTCACTCACCAAAGAAGGGCGTGCAAGCATGAAAAAGCATCTTAGGAGGCCCGGATTCAAATTCTGAGGCAATTTTTGATGCGTGATGAGCGCCTATCGCTAATCGCGCATCGCTATGGGAAATGAGCCATATTGGAGAATCTTTAGGGAATCTTTTGATTCCATAGCCGTTTTTGCGCTGAAAAGAGAAGAAAAGGCCCGATTTTGCAGTTTTAAATGTATCAGAAGAAAGAGAAAGACCCGGTTTAGGCATTAAAGAGTACCAGAGTAGATGTGAAGCCAGAATCCATATCAAAGAGTATCGGTGTTGCGGCGAAGTGTATCAGTGAAGATCTTCTCAGGGCTCAAGGCAGATAAAACATTAAAAGAAATCTCGGAAAGTCAAGAAGCAGTTAAGGAACCACTCAAAGCTCATCATCATAGTGGCTGCACATTAAAACTCACATAAGATCAGTAGACCAAAGCTCAAAGCTCAGTTATTGCAACAGCACTGCTCCAAGTCACAAAGGACGCTACATTAACTTCTTTTGATATAGTTGCTTCTGATGCAGCTCAATAGATATTTTTTGCATTTAATTTCAGCACAAGTTTAGATTTAAAAATCTTTTTTCCGCAGACCTGTTTAGGTCGGTTGTAATAAATACTTCTGGATATTTTACCTATAAAGAGAGCCCTGAACAATAGAACAAAGGTTGGTTTTTTTTGATTGGATGTTTCGCTTGAGCAGAGACTCGCACTATATATTTGAAAATTTCTATAATCAAATACTGTTTAAGAGCTCGGAGAATGAACTGTGTACCATGTTTAATGGTTGAAGAGCGACTATGGAATTCTTGTGCTGATACATGAATCAATAAGTGTTTCTTACCTCTGTTTTTCATTCATACATCATTATCTAAGCAGCAGAAAGAAAGAATAGCTTAGAATTTGTTTAAGTACACTCTATGCTCAATTTCTGTTGTTTCTTTATGTTTTCATCTATTTTAGGCATAAATATGAATTCCATCTGGCTCATATTTTCCCTAATTCACCATGTGTGACAGTTATCTAGGGATTCTTAACTGCCCCTAGGTAGAGTTCATTCCCTTCCCTCTGTTAAGCTGATTGAGAGATTCTTAATTGCCTCTCATTCCTTACATTTCACTTCGTCTCTTTAGCTTGAAGGTTGTTTCATGTGCAGCTACCTTGCTCCATATTCCTCTTGTGATCAAGAAAGCCTACCTGCGGTCCTACTCCTTGAATCCATGCCCAATGGTTTGAAACTTATCACTCTATGCCTGCCTCTCTACTTGAAAGCATCTTCCTTCCATTCAAACACCATCCAAACCTAAACAAAACCCATTGAATCCAATAGCTAGCCTAAAATCATCATCAAGAAAGCTAAATCATAAAGAGAGAGCCCTCTCTTATTACAGGTGGGCTAGAACCTGTAATCCAAAGATTGGTTTGTGGTTACCTCGGTCGTATCCCCTCAAGAGCTTAGGGACAACCTGAGTGATAACATAATGGTGACTCCACTGGGGACCTTCCTCTGATAATCTCTCAAAACTAGTCTGAAGCTCCGTAGAGAAAGAAACCGACCTTGAAAGGTTTCTGTTAACCTGCATTCTTAGAAAAATTCCCAAAAAACAAGCTAAAAGCTGGCTCCCAAGAAGCATTCACGTTACACGAGATCAAATCAAGATCCGAATCCCCCAGCTGTTTTTGATAACCCCAACATAATTCATAAGATCCTTAGAAAACAAGAGAAACAAGAAGGTTTGACTGCTTCCAGTCCTGAAACAGTTCAGTGTAGCCATTTAACAACCCCTGTTAAAGTTCTGTTCCGTTCAAACACGACTTCCCCTAGTTCATCATCCACTTCTACAAAACCCTGTTTCCACACCTCTATCCACTACGCATACCACCACTACCACTCCTATTATCGCAGTTATTCCAGTCGTTCCGCTTATCCCTATTAATATGGCGAATAGATATGCACCTTTACAACTGCCTGCAAATCTTGGGGCTATGCCTCAGGATTATGAGACTAAAATTACCTATTTCGATGGCACAAATTCCTGCACAGCCCTTCAGCATACAAAGAAAATGCAGGATTACTTTGAGAGTTATGAGATTGATGATGACAGTATAAGAATGAAGATTTTTGTCCAAAGTTTGACCGGTGATGTCAGGACTTGGTTTAGAGCACTCTCAGCCAATTCCATAGGAGACCCAGAAGCCTTATATCAGTCCTTTGTCAATAGGTGGGATAAAAAGAAAGACCCCTTGCACATATTATCTGAATATGACACTATCAAAAGAGGCCCTCAGGAGACTGTTTTGGATTACTATGCAAGGTTCAATAATGTCTACAATGCAATACCACAGAAATTAAGACCTCCACCTGATCTCGCTTTATACAAATTCCCCGATGGTTTTGATGCTGAAATGGCTTATCAACTAAGGGAAAGAGCCACTCAAAGCCTTGCAGAGATGAAAAATGTTGCTGTTAGTGTGGAGGCAAACCTAATTGCCAAAAGAAATAGAGCTAGAACCGAGAGAAGAACTACCTTTAAGGAAGAACCCTCAGCCTTAGACCAGAAGTTGGATGCTATTATCAATGGCATGCATAGGTTGGGAGACAAAGTAGAGAGTGTTGAGAGGAAATCATCATGGGAAGGGCAACAACCCAACACCTTGAGGAATCTAAACTTCAGAAAAAATCAAACCACAAATACTGGAAGGGCTAGTCCCGACCATGATATTAGGCCTCCTTTCCAAGAAAACTACGCGGAGGCATCCACACCCAGTGAGCCCACAGAAGAGAGTCACATGAACCTGATAGATTCGAAAATTGAGCAGCAGATCTTTCTCACTCGAGAAGACCAAGACTACCTTGATATAAAACAATTTCTGACCAAGACAAGAGAGTCTTTTAATTTTAAACAAGGTTATGATTCTGCTATATATGAGGTCCACAAACAATATAAGCTGAGAACAAGAACCATTGATATCCCTGCACCTAGCAAAACAAAGGACAACAAACAGCCTAATAAGATTAAAGGAAGGGTTGTCATAACAGAACCAGCTCATATTGCTGTCCCAAACCTGCATCAAGTAACTGTAGAGGACATATCAGACATACAGCCTCCTATTGATCAACCTCTACCTTATTCTTCCTTAAAAGAAAATTTGAACGGCACTCCAAAAGATCTTCCCAAGATAGAAATACCACAAACTATCATTCACCATAGCATAGACAATCCAAAGGAAAACACAGAGACTATTCTAGAAAGGGAGAAATCTGCTACTATTAATGCTAAGAATCCATCAGAAAAACCATTCAGTTTAGAAGTAGAGATTGGAAAACTTAAAATATCCATCCCCCTCTCAGAACTTGCCAAACATGATGTATACAGGCAGGAAATTCAAAGATCACTTCAACTACCAAAGGTCAGGGATGATTTAAATGTTCTAGATGATACCCTTGAGCTACTGTTTGGTCCAGAAGTTAATGGAAAAACAACATATGGATCTGTTCCACCTTTTTATGTCAGTCTGCACATACATGACAAAATCTTGCACAATGCTATGTTTGACTCAGGTGCCTCACACAATCTTATGCCCAAAGCTGTGATGGAAAA
>APFE030523884.1:0-10269 GCA_000404065.3 Pinus taeda | reverse complement strand
CATGTGATTGAAATATCTTGTTTTCCCCATTGCCGATGTTGGTTCAACTTCCGTTTCCATGGTTATTCGAAATAAGCGTCTAATTCTGAGATGAAGTTGAATCTTTGGCTTCCATTCGAAATAATTATATGGAGTGACAATTGTCGATTGTGGAAACTCCAATTTAGACTCCATTCTTTGTTGTTGCTTCAATCTTCTGAACCTGCAAATAAAATTGATTGTGCACTGATTACAAATCTCAATGCTCTGATACCATGTAAGATTTTTGAGATACACAGATCTAGATCTTCAAAACAATAAACAAGCTTGCAAGAGAAGGAAGGAAGCTAGCAAGAATTGAGAAAATAATAAAAAATTGATTCTTCAATATTTGTTTTAGAATAATTACATAAAAGCAACTAAGTAAAGCTTAGTTGTACATGCAATAACTAAATCTAACTAAAACTAAGTGTGCTTTATATTATGTTAATGTGTACATTTGCCACATGCAAGCAATAAGTTAATGGAGCTAATCTAGGTGTATGTACACCAACACAGCTAGTCTAACTGCACGTACACCAACAACACTAATATGTGCCCACAAAAGAGGGTTAATTGATCAGAGGCCATCGCTGTAGTGGGTGCCAATATGAATCAAGCACCCTTCCATTCTGTTGCACCTTTAATGTTCAACCTCACTTTACTGCTTTTCTAGAATGACAACGTTGAATGCAGTATTGCATCGAGCGCCACTGAAGAATCGTCGAAGGAGCCGACCATCTATGTTGCTTGCAACGTGGAAAAGTATTGGAATGGCTCTGCATTTGAGCGCATTGTGAATGTGTTGCTAGACAGACTCACTCGAAATGCAGTGTTGACGGGTTTTAACGCATCTACCTACGGCCGCAGCAGCAGCCAAGTGTTTGGGACCCTCCAATGAAGAGGGGATTTGTCTCCGAGAGAGTGCCGTGCCTGCCCTCTCGACGCCCTCACTTCTATTCGCCGGGGCTGCCCAAACGCTTTAGGCGCCCGGGTGCAGCTGGAGCATTGCTTTCTCCATTACGAAAATTATGATTTCATCTCCAAATTGGACACCAACTTGTGGTACCGTCTCGTCAATGACAATGAATAATTTTGTTTCCTTACTTAGCCTTTCATTGTCTTCCTTTTGTACGGATCCCCACGTAAACTCCAAACGACCTACTAAATCTGCAACCCACAGGCCCAATCTTTCACTTACTCAATTGTGTTATGCTGTCTCATATCACTCTCTCAAACCCACTTTCACGCGGATGGAATCGATGGATAACGGAGAGTTTACTGTGATTCAAAATTCAGTGGCAGCCACGTCCTCCGTAACTGCCACAATTTAGTGGAAGCTACAATCCAAATTGACTTTGGAAATGTCATCAGGAGCCGGAGGATGATTAATTAACATAGGGGCGTTCGCTGCGCTGCCATTATGCATCAAGTTTCCCGCTCAAGAAAAGCGCCTTTCAATTGTGGGAAACTCTTAATTCTCGACCTCACCTTCATGCTCTTCTGTTCTGATTGCTCCCTTTTGGAAGCAGTGAACCATGTATGCAGATCAGGAGGTTTCATTATCTTTAGTGAAACGGTAGTATCTACGAATCTGTCTGCTGTGTTTGAATAACAGCAGTTATGGTAAACTGTTATGATTTTTTATTTTTATTTTCGTTAACAGTGAATAGGTAACGGGTTAGGTATCGAGTAACTGTATAATGCAGTTTTTACAAAAAAAATATTGAAATCATAAGTTTGATAGGTAATTCTGCACAATAAAAGTGTTTTAGAATATAATTTTTAAGTATGCTGAATCTATATACAATTAAAAAACTAGTTTAAATAACACAAATCAAATTTCACCACAATTTTTTCTATCAAATTCTAATACTAAAAATTCCAAAAAAATTATACCAAACACAACTCCCATCATATTATTAACTCTATTAACTTTATTTACACTAAAATATATTACGTATAGGTGCATGATGTTTCCGCTTGACACAACGTAAATACAGGTTAATTAAGATCAAATTAATAATAGTTTACATAATAAATGTATGCGCTTCAAAAAAAAAAACTATCCCAAAATGTATCAGAAAAGAGTAAATGCACCTCAAAAACATGAAATTCAATGATCGCACTTTGAGGAAAAACGATGCTTTGAAAAAGAAAGCTAGATGTCCACAATAATCAGCGTCGGTGGTTTTACAGGGAGACGTATAATTTGTTTGATCAGCGTTGGTGGATTTAGAGGGAGGTATAATTTGTTTGTTGCCAAAATCTAGAGATGATACATGTTTTTTTAATAAAATAAAATATATTCAAAATAGTTAAAAAATATAATTTTTCGGCAAAAGAAATATAAAATATGAATATTTTATTTTCAATTTTTTTTTTTTTTTATCTTTTGTTATATTCAATTTAAGTAGAAAAAGATATAGTAAAAATATTTTGATTTAGTCAACTAGTAAATATTTAGATATGAATGTTAGTGACAATTTTATATCAATTTAGAGAAATAAAATAATTGAAAAATAATAAGTGACATTTTTACATCAATTTTAGAGAGGAAAATAATTAAAAGAAGAAAAAAAAAGATATTTTCACCATATATTACTAAGAAGATCACCATATATTACTAAGAAGATGTATGATTTTTATATATTTTTTAAATATTTAAATAAACTTAAATAAACTATTTCTATAGATTTTTTTTTTTTTTTCATTAATAGGTAATGATAAAAACCATTAATTTTTAATAAGAGAGGGATGTGTAGTTCATTGATTCTTAAAATGAATGATTGAATAAGCTTACATAAAAATTCAATGAGTCATAAATAATATTTGGAAATATGATTTGTAAATAAAATATATTTATAAATCAAATATCTCATGGGGTCTATGATTTATAATAAATATTTAATGTTAAGTTAAGTAAATAAATTAATATCAACCATATGTACTATATATGGGGTGGTGATTTTTATTTTTGTTATATGTTATATAAAATAATTAATTTTTTTATGGTTAGGTCTGGAAAAATAGACATCCCTATCAACCCACATGCTTATGTTGCCTATTTTCCCATTTGGGTGCCTTTTCTTCATCAATGTAGGGCCACCATTGGAAGTAGTAGTTGGTGTTGTCTAAAATAACTTGGCATCTACTTTCTATTTTAACAAAAACTGAAGCTATAGATGCTGAAACTAAGTGTTCCAATGGAAATATCTCCAAAAATTAAGTTGATTAAAAAAACGGCTTTGAAAATGGTTTCCAGATGAAGAATTTATGGCTTTTTGAAGAAAAGTTGATGGCTTCCGGATGAAGAAATTATGGGGAATGTGCAGAAATGAATGATAATGTTATATTTAAAAAAAATATCTACCCCTTTCCAAACTTAATCTAATTAGCTCAAAAAAAAGAAAAACTTAAACTCATGACCTCTATTCTCATAAACCATTTCAATTAGTTTTATTATTTTACATTTTGGCTCTTTTTTGAGATGTAATTTTTTTAGTGAATTTTGTTTAAATCTAGCAAAGATTGGTTGGAATTGCAAGTTTACATAGCGGTACTCTACAAAATCTAAGTCTCCAATTTTTTTTTTTTAAGTGTTCAGATTTAGAGCACTAAAAATTACATTATAGTGTGTGTATTCATTTATCTTAATCGTTAATTTATCAAACATCATAAAATTCCTCAGTTTTTAATTTTTAGATTTAAAAAAGTTTACACCTAAAAAAATTTGATCTATTTAAATACTTACTAAATTTTCTAAAATAAAATAATTTTGATTCCATTTATACTAAATTTTCTAAAATAAAATAATTTTAATCCCATTAACATTGCAAAATTGAAAATTGCAATATTTATTTATAGATTTAAATTTTGCAATATTTATTTATAAATTAAAACAACAAAATTTATATTTGGATCACAATATATTTAATTAAAAAAATAAAATTTATTTTTAAGTTATTGAATCAAAATATAGTAAAAATAATAATGTGCACTCATATATATAAGTAGGTGTGTTATTAGTCCGTGCCCAAAGGGTTGCAAGGGATTATAGTAATAGATTCAATCCTTTTGTATTAAGCTGGCACAAAAACTAATAATATTTTTCTTATTAGTCCCTGCCCTCCGGGCCTGGCAGGGACTATAGCAATCTATTTTGGTCGGTTGCTATTAGTTTGGCCCGGCAACCAATAAACTATTTCAACTTACCATAAAGTTTATTCGAATGACACGAAAATCAAAACGATATTTCTTATTTGTTTATGCTGTTAACCAATCATAAACATGTTCGTCTTATTTGGCCTCGTACTTAAATGTTCGTCTTATTTGGCCTCAGTACGAGGTATCCAACCTGAAAAGTTAGGCTAAATTCGCAAAAATACAGGTGATTAAAAGCTTCGTGAACTAATACTAAGTTTCCCTTAGCATTAATCCCCTAACATTTAATGTTAGGAATACTTATTGCGGATGATATCTAATAAACCATGGTTGCTGCCAGATGCCCACCTTGCCCACCTTGCTGCCGGCGAAATTGCCGTGGCGGGCGTGTCAATTTGCATGGAGGCAACCGACTTTACTTGCCTCCCTTAAAACGGCCTTCATCCATCATGCTTCTGCAACGGCCTACGGCCTTCGTCCATCATGCTTCTGCTGAGTCCATCTTGCTTCTGCTGCAACGGCCCTTCTGCTGCAACGGCCCTTCGTCCATGCTTCTACTGCTAGCATGCAACGGCCCTTCTGCTGCAAGGGCCCTTCTTCCAAATGCTGCTCCACCGGACGCCTTAATTCTGTATCCACAGCCTGTTGTTGCAAATGTTCATGACTTCATCAGGTAAATACTGCAGCGTGTTGTTGCAAATGTTCATGACTTCATCAGTAAATACTGCAATTTTTTAATTCAAACATAACCTGCAATTTTTTAATTTTAAGCACATTGTTTCTGGACTATTCAACATCATTGACCAGTATTTAGTTGCAGACGATCAAAAGGCAGTAAAGACATAAAAGTTATATACTTACCGAATACTGAAATGCTGGCAGGTTGAGTTAGAAATCTCTCCCTTCAATCTCATTTATATCTTCAGTAATGGCCAGCATGTTTTGTTTGAGCCAGCTATTGCATTACATCAATTCATATAGTTAGTCAACAATGGCACCACAACAGCGCTTCTGGTTTTTCTTTTCAAGTAATATAGTGCACAATACATGTAATCTATACCTCGCAGGCCTCGGACGCCTTTCCAAAGTATACAGTCTTCCCTCCTGAAAGCAAATAGAGACTATCAAAGAGTTCGAACACCTCGCTACTTGGTTGATGGACAGAAGCTATTACAGTGCGCCCGTCTCGGGCCAAGCTACGTAATGTCTGGGTTACAAAAAATGCCGATGCGCTGTTCATCACAATTTAAAAAAAAAAATTAATACAACCAACTTCAGGTTCAATTAATTGAAGCATTACACCAATTGACATTATCATGGGTATGTATGAAAAGCATACAAACAACCTCGAATGTAAAACAAAAAAATCTTTGAACAAATAATTTTTTAGGCCGAAAATAACCAGTTTGTCCATGGCCTATATATATACACACTGGGGTTGTATATGTTCATGGTTGAATTTTGGTAATTCAGTTATTTAATATAGTTCCAATGCATTTATGGCTTATGAGCAAGCTGTTTACAGGATCGAATTCAGAATGTTGACAGCAAACTCTGTTACACAGCACTCTGATTGAATTCAGAATGTTAACAGCAGACTCTGTTACACAGCACTCTGTTTCCTCTGTTTTTATACATGTTTTTGTTCTCCTGGTCTACACAGTAATGCTCTCAGCTCTCACTGTAAAGTCTGTAATTTTTTTGAAACTGCCATGGAAACTGCAATACAGATATTTGCTTTTTGCACAAGTGACATTGAGATGATTTAATCTATGAATAAAGTCTTCTCTGGAACATGTAATCTCTAAATTATATACAATCAAAAATCAAAATATTTTTTTTCCTGTTCGACAACAAAAATAATAATAACCATTTCACCCCCACAACCAAAAATATTAGTTAAAATAACAATTATCCAAAGAAAAAGAACAAAATCACAAATATCCCTCTACCTGTCCAATCCACTGGTGGGTTCATCCAGGAACAACAACCTGGGTCTCATCAGAATCTCTAAAGCAATGCTGACTCTTCGCTTTTCTCCTCCACTGATTCCCCTCAAGTGCCAGTGTCCGATGGCCGTATTCGCGCAATCGGGAGAATAATCCAGAGTACTGCTTCCCAAATCTTAAAAATAACGCAAATTTCAGAGAATTTTTCCAAGAAAATGATAATCTTTCACGCTGTTTTCAAAGATTTATACAAATAGCAAATATTTTACCCTAGGATACAAAATTACTCTGCTCAACAACAATTGCCAGAGAAATCAAACAATCGGATCGGTTTTTGCCGGACTTACAGTTATAAGGGCGTTGAAATTTGCGCAGATTCTTCGAGGCTCCGAGAGTTTGCTTCGAAATCTTGTATAACCAGGCCTACAATGTCCTGACCTGCAGATCGAGGGGCGTCAGAAATCGGTCGCAGCGCGCACTACTCTGCAAAATTTCATGTTTTCTATCACATTATTCGATATACATCCAGGTTGGCCTTCATCGAACGTGACAGAGAAGCCTGTCCCCTGCAATGTTTAAAGACATATCGGCATTCATACATTAATGGTTACCTGTTGATGCAGGTGCAAGAAATTCTCACCAGGCACGATTCCTCCCTGCCCAGGCACGATTCCTCCCTGCCCTCTTCTTTTGATAGACGCCTGCAACAGAGAACCAAATGTGTCTGATCCCATATTGATGGCCTCCTGCTGGATCCTCCACCGGGAACAGAAGCAGAAACGTACAGAAGAACACCGCCAAGCAAACCGATATGGTGATTTGAGCTTCTGGTTAAATCTCAGTTTGTTCACGGTCTTCTGGCCTCCTGTATGAGTTTCAGGTTTAGCTACGATGCCACATGGCTTGCATGCGACGCACGTGGTATCGTTGGCTGGTACATAGCTGGAGGGAGTTGCGGTTATCGAATTAGTAAATTCTATTATGAACCCAGTGCCGAAGGCTCCACTTGATTGTGGGGTCAAGCTCCATGAGGGGAACGTCAGTTCTCGGGCTTAGCGAGGCTTTTGAGTGGCGAAACCTAGCTGAGTGGACCCAAGTTTTAAATCTATTTCTCTACCAACGAACTACGTCAAATTGGACAAGCTTTTAGTCTTGAATGTTAATATATGAATCAGTTATTGCCACGGTCTTTCCGTTCTTGGATTTCATCTCATTTCAATTTTTTACTTCAACCTGTTCTAGGTTGGCTTGTTCTCTGCAAATGATATGGCACCTCTAAAGATTAAATCGTGAAATACTTGAGCTTAATAAATTTCGATGCGTCGATGCGGCATACGCATTATGTATCCATCTTACTGACAAAGAAAGGTAAGCTACACGAGCATTAATTTAGCCTTTTTAAAAGAATCTACACATAACAAAGGAAGAGTTTCCTCTTCATGCCGTTGTACAAAGGATCTTCAAAAATAGGGCCCAAGAGTATTCTAAGACAATATTGACAAGATGCTCTTTAAGTACGTTTTCGTGCTGCAACATGCAATTCTACTATTGTTTGTAGGTCAAACGTTTATTTCTGAAAATAGATGATCCAAGGCTGTCAATGTTTGCTTGTTGCATTGACCAAATGTAAAAATAAACATAGCGAAAGATGGTGCAGTTATGCAGCGTTACGTGCATGCGTAAGCGAGGAATATAACAACCAAGTGCAGACTGCCTTGTCGAGCTGTCTCCCTGAGCTATTCTCATACACAAGAACTGTTTTCGGAACTTTGTCTCCCTGAGCTATTCTCATACACAAGAACTATTTTCAGAACTTTTTTTACATGCTGTTGACAGGGCAGGGACTAGCTGCCCCGCAGCCCTCCTTGTTTTATTTATAACCAAATTTTTATATTCATTATTTTTATTTATAACTAAATTTTTATATTCATTATTTTATTGGGCCTCTTCCGCAGGGCAGAGGCCCCAATATCTTAGAATAAAGCACGTATTCGATTTAAAATTTCCCCAAAATTTTCGGGTGAAGTAACGATGGCATTACTTCAACCTTACTTCACTAACTTTTCATGTTTAATTGATTTGTAATGCCTATGTTATAAAAACAAGTGGACAAGTGGCGATAGATTCATTTTCATTTTGCATGCATTAAGCACCCAACTGTAAATGAAGAGCTGTGTAATGGCATCCTCTTCACAATCTCATTCTGCAAATCCTTAAGGCATCTAAGCCAACCTTAAGCACAAACAGAGGATAAAGTATTAGCGAACATTCTCCTGTCTTTGATACATGCGAAATAAAGATTAACCGACCTCTTGTGTCCACTACATGTTGATTGTCCCTGCAAGATTAACATACCTCTTGTGTACAGTACTTGCGGATTAAAGATTAAAGATTAAAGGATAAACAAAGAGGGTAATTGATAGCAATTTCATCAACATCTCAATATCAAGATGATACAAGAGAAGGTGGCTTATCTTTCGAAACATCATGTTAATTATGATATTAATGCTATTCAATTCTTGTAGGCACTTTAAATGTAATAAGTTTAATCTCTCTTAATTAGGTTTGATTAGGTTTGAGCATGAGAAATTTTATGAGCTAATATTCATAGGTGAATTATTTTCTATAGTTTTTCCAAAAAAAAATTCGCCAGTTTTTATTTTTTCTAAAAATGATTCGTCAAATTTTAGATTATAATTTTTTTTACAATCGCCAAAATTTTATAGAAACTATATATAAAATCATTATAAATTTGAATATTTTTACTAATATATCTCAAAATATTTTCCATTTGCATATTAGAAATTAATAAGATTTACCAAAATTTCTAAAATTTAAAATAATTTTCCTTCTATTTGAAATTATGCTAATTACTTACATAGTAATTAGACATAGAAAAGGCGAAAAAATTATTAGGGTCACTCTTAGGAACCTTATTGGACGTTACCAATAGCTTATAACCACCTTGCAATATCCCTACCCCGGATTGAGAAGCACTGGAAAATGTGAGATTACTTGTACACTGGCCTTGGTTCCAGGAGTATGAAAATGGACAAATTATTTATGAACTTGGTAGGCATGAGAATGATATCTCTGTAACGCATTATTCTGTGAACTTTTCTACAGGTACTTTACCTACCTATATTTTATGTTAGGCTATTAGGAAATAAGTTTCCTTTAGTGCAGAAAGGGCCAGAGAAATACTGCATGAAAAAAGGTTATCTTCCACTTCCTTCATCATTGTGATTGTTGTTCTTTTTTCTATAGGGGACAGAGCATTAGATAACTTGATAGTTATCATTATCTCTGCGTGCTTTGGTCTGTAATATGTTGGTAATTAATCATGAATTGGTTGTTCATATTCCTTATAACTTCATTAAGAAAATGAGAACCATTATTGCTGAAGAGATCACGGAAACACTCAAAGTAATATATTATTTAATTTAGTGTATAGGAACTGGGTGGCTGAGGATGATAAAGTGAAAATCCCATCATTCAAGGGAGGTCTACGAACACTGGATTTCTGTGGGTTATAGAGGAAGGATGGTTCGCTTGACAGTAGGAGGGCAAGATGTGATCTTGGTATAGTTCCCTGGTTTATGCAGGAAGATTTCTCATTTAAACAAACAATCCTGATTTTGACCTTACGTCCCATGGAAATAATTCTTAGTTTTATCTAACCAGTGGTTGTCTAAGTAAAATTAGGGGCGTAAAGGTTGCTTGAATCCCCTGCGAACTCTGAATATTATTTCATAAATAGCAAAATACAAATACACCAACATTATTCAAAACATCAATGTGCATAGTTATTCTTATAGTAATGTTGTTTAACAAAACCCCAATATCTCTGCAAAGCATTTATCCATTTTAGAATAGTTTCCATGAGTTAATTACCTAAATTTGTATAAATCATCACAAATAAATAATGTCTGTAGTTGCATAAACAATAAAAGTAATAGAGACAATAAGTACATTGCACTCAATGGATTGACGACAATTTTCTGCCTCTGGTCTTTGAAAAAAACGACCAAACAAACAAAGACAGTTTGTAAAACCATCCTTAAACAGAGTTTGCAAAACTATCCTTAAACATAACTATAATGAAATGAAATTTGCAACTGTGGTGCACACAGACCCA
>APFE030523883.1:14121-54720 GCA_000404065.3 Pinus taeda | reverse complement strand
AATATGAGAGAAGCCACATTCAAGGCTTGGGGAAGAGAAGAGCTCAATGAATCAGGACACATTTCAGAATGAGTGGAAGAAGCAAACTTTATCAAGAACCTTCAATGGGGTTCTAGAAGATTCAGAGGTAAACCACCTTTAAAATTCTTTTCTTGTGGAAGAGTCAGTCATTATGCAGCCAAATGTCCTCATAAAGATAAGATGGATAAAGTTAAGGAATCAACAAAATGGAATAGAAAACAAAATGTAAGTAAGAAGAGCTACTATACGCATGAATATATCAATGGTATATCAAATAGTGATGAAGATGAACATGGTAAGTATTATAGACTTTTGATGGCTTTCAAAGATGATGATTTCTTGGATGCTTTAGATGAAGATGGTCTCTATGTAGAAATTTTTAAACTTAAAATCTATTTAGAAGAAAATAGTATGATTATAGACACTCTGACTTTCCAACTTGCTGAAAGGGAAAAACACAGTGAAAAGTTAGAATGTGAGATTGTGGGTCTAAGAAAAGATATTGAGAAAAAAAAATATCTCAATATTAGATTTGTTAAA
Source organism: Pinus taeda (assembly GCA_000404065.3). NCBI lineage: Eukaryota > Viridiplantae > Streptophyta > Pinopsida > Pinales > Pinaceae > Pinus > Pinus taeda. The sequence continues at coordinate 54,159 of APFE030523883.1, read as the reverse complement.
GGATATGAAACTTTAGATGAACTTAGAAAAGTGCAGTGTTCTCCTCTGATAAAGACAGGTCTTGGATATATAGAAGAAGCATCTCAAGTATAGAAGCCATCAACCTTCAAAATCTATCTTGATGCAGCAAGGAGAAGTGAACAAGTTGAGAATCATCAGCAAAGGAGTAAATCAAATCGGGTTCAATCTACTTCAAGGAAGAACAAAAGCTACAACCTACCTCAGGTAAATCATTCTCAATTTGCTTCAAGAATGAATGACAATGGAAACTACAATCATCATGCCAATAGATTCGATAATTGCAGGAATTTATTTAATGGCCAATGTTTTTCATGTCATAACTTTTGACACAAAGTTGGTCAATGTGTTGCTTATAGGACCATCATGACTAGAGAAGCACAATATCAAAGGAATGTGACTGGGATCATGAAAAGGACCTACAATAACTTTTCTGCTTTTGAAAATGAAATAGAATGCTCTATCTGTAACAACTTTGGTCATGAAGATTTTGAACGCAAGAGTAAATTTCAGTAAACATTGTAGAAGGAGCAAGCTTCATTGGGTCCCAAAACATGGAGAAAGAAAGAATCACAAATAGAAAGATGTGGTATAGCCTTGTATGTAGAAGGACAAGCAAATAAGTGGTACATTGATAGTGGATGCTCGAAACACATGACAGGAGATAAAGAAAAACTTCACTCATATAATGCCTTAGATAAGGGAAAAAAGGTCTCATTTGGTAATGACACTCCTGCAGTCATAAAAGGTAAAGGCTACTGTTGGCTAGTTGAATTGTTTATCAATTAAACAATCAAGTACCACATTAATTGTCAACCTGGGAAAGTCTTTTTATTCCAAAGGCCACTGCGTACTGTTTGTACTTAAATTCTAAAAGCATTGAAAGCTGTACTATACTTAATTCCAGTACTAAGTTATCACAATGCTGAAAAGAGAATTGATTAAAATTACAGATCTAAGAAACAAGGAAATGGATGCTCTGTTGGCAGAGGATCAGGACCCTATCCTCCGGATGAGGACGTTCAGCACCTGCCCCTGGAATCAGATTGCTAACACAAACTGCACTCAGATTCATCGGTGAAAAACGCTTGCACAATTCGAATAACTTAATAAAATAGAGTGCTAGCAAAACAGAACTTCAAGAGGTAATGCTACAAAGTCCAAAACAGAGTATCTGTAAAGAGAAACTACCACACACTTACACACTTGACAACAAAGTAAATGGGTGAATCTTGTGAGGAAGGTGGGCCCAGTCCTTCTCACAAGATTCCCCAGAATGCGAAGAATAGCTTAAATACTCAGAACGTTCTTCTATTCATCCGTCAAAAATTCAGATACAGTGAAGTTCAGAATTGCTGATAGTTTTACAAAATGCTTTTCCAGCCTCCTTTGACTAATGTAGATGTCTCCTCTTTATAGAGGAGACATCTATTACAATAGATTGTTACGGTTCAGCTGTTTGACCCGTTTAATCAAAAATAAGAAATACAGAGATGCTGTTGCAACAATATAATGATATATTCTTTGTTTAGACTGTTACACAGCTAATAACTGTCTTCGTCCGTCTTCCTTGGGATATGCACATTCCTCTCGCCGATTCCCCGTGCTATTCTGGTGGCTGTATTCTTCTTGCTTTGGAAAATCACGTCTCAGATAGTTGCCGTTGTGATTCTCAGCTGGTGCAAAAATACCTGCTTTAGATAATATCTGTTGCTGACTATATCAACTGCGCAGTTGCTGCTTCTGGTGTTGCAGCAACTGCGTAGTTGTTGTTTTTTGTGTTACAGCAACTGTAGGTTATAATTCCTGCGGCTTAAGACAATTACTTAGCAATTCAGTTAGCTTTCCAAAGATAAATACACAGGTAATTACGAATATGCAGTGAACAATTAAACATATAGATATTCGGGAAGTTACTCCATACCTTGGGGTAATCAAGTCATTGTACGATCAAAACTTATAGCTTATGACTGAAAAAGGATAATATTATGATGGAAATATAAGGTCAAAATTGGTCAATTCTGGGTCCTAACATCCCCCCCAACTGAAGATATTGCATGTCCCTATGCAATGTTTTACTCTGAATCCGAGTCGAAGTACTGGGATGAACAATGTAAATTACTGAGACAATAGCTGTAGGAGGTGACGTCGAACTTTTTTTTGAAACCACAGACAGTCTGTATCTGTCTCCATGCTACTGCCTCCTCCTTAGTAGATAACCCAAACTGACCCTTATATTGTTCCCCGGGTAACCATACAAGTGGAAATTTAAACTTGTAGCCTATCCAACTCTCAGCACAGTGTTGCATGCATTTAATATAAAAAGGTACCCTTGTAAGTGCTACCTGCAAATTTACTGGATTGTAAGGATGATATTCTTTCCTTTCTTTGGGGCAGTTTTCCCAAAAGAGATTATTTGCTCTAATGAACAAGGGCACTTTGGTTCTCAAATAGTGCTGACAGTCCTTCAGGATTGTTGCTTGCAATTGTCTTAGATGATTTTTCATATCCGAATTCTTTATCAATGCTTGGTGCCGTACAAAGTAGCTGCATTATGTGGTTCAGCCCTAATCCACAGAAGACAATTTTGTTCATTATGTTGGGCTGAGACGAAGGCATTCTGCCATGTGAGCTGGTTGGCTAAGAAGGAAATGAAGGCTCTCAGCTGTATGTCACCAACCACAGGTAACATATTCTTGTCCCTTTCTTCAGATACTGCTTCATTGTGTAGGTAAAGCTCACATAGCAGGTTTTGGTCATTATTAGGTGCCTCTGCAAAAGTTTGCATAAACTGTTCTGCTGTGACCACCTGATAGGGTCTCCCTTCTCTTACAGTTTTTATCTGCAAGTATGTCAATCTCTCCCTTAAAAATGTTGCATAATTAAAAGATGGCTTCCTCATAGCCAGCATTCTTTGAAATAATTCGAACATCTGGGTCATTCTGGTTTTCAACTCTGAGATTTCTTTATATTTAGCCCTACATTGCTCAATTGCTTCCCAATTTCTGTATGCGTGATTAAACCAGGTCCCTTTCTGCTGTTCAAATGCTTTACCCTTTGACTGCTCATACTCTTTACACCATTTTCCTTTCAAAGCCTGAAAGCTTTCTGTTTCTATACATGCATCATTAACAGAGGGAGACTCTGTTTGTGTGTAAGCATCAGTAAGAAAAATTTGTTCTGTTGGAGTAGGCTGGAATACTCCCTCATCTTTTTCTTCATTTGCAGCTAGTATCCCATCCTGTTGCTGTCCTGATTCACTGTGTGCTATGGCAACTGGGGTAGGCCGGGGTAGGTTTGTATCTTCTTGCTCCTTTGTTGATTTCTGTGTAAAAATTCCCTCCATAATAATTTGGGTGGGCCGTGGTGAGTCTATATTTTCTCCTTCTTTTGTCTCTGCTAGGGGACTTACTGGTTCTTGTGTTACGGTAAGTTCCCTGATTTGATCTTTCCCTTCCAGATAGCCTGTTGGTTCTTGTGTAACAACAGGTTCTTCTGTGTGCACTTTCTCTTGGGAGCCTGTTGGTTCTTGTGTAACAACAGGTCCTTCCATTCTAGCAGAGGGTTGTGATATTTCTGTCTGTGCAGCAGCAGGTCTTTCCGTGTCATCTGCAACAGTGGCAACATTCTCTCTTGGTTCCGCCACTATCTTGTATCCTACTTGGGTATATATTTCGCCACAAGTGGCGCACATATACTCTTTATCTTCACTTTTCTTTGTTGCCGAGCCCACTCGCGCTAAAACATGCAGGCTGAATTCCTTTTGATATGCTTCTTTAATCCTTATTATCTCCTCTTGATAATCCTGAATCTGTAATCTTAGGAATTCAATTTCCTCTTGCAAGGCAGATATAGTGGGCTGATCTTGCGGGCAGTAGGCTACAGTGGAGGCAGTGGTTGCATTTCATCATCCTGGTCAATATTCCCCGTAGGTGGTTCTTGTGTATCACCTGGGGACTTGGCTGGTTCTTGTGTTACATCCATTCGATCCTTATTATCTTGGGTGTCGGCAGCTGGTTCTTGTGTATCAGCTACCTTAACATATGATGTCACGAAGCTATGAATGTTCTGCATTTCCACTTCCGAGGGTGAAAGGGATGGACTTTGGGGGCGAGTGGGGGTACGGATTTTTAAAGTAATGGGTGGTGCACTAGGGGGATTCGGAATTTTGGCTACTAACGATGACCGGGTTCTTCGTTTTGGTAGGAAAGCCGTAAATGTGGGCATTTTCCTTTTCAGGTCAATTTCAGAGGTAGTAGCCGGAGCAACAGATGTTTTGGCTGAAACCCTGGTTTTTCTTCTTTTTGGTGGGGTTTCCTTTGTCTGACGCTTCTTTCTCTTAAGTAGGGAAATGGGGATATCATCGTCAGAGTCATCGGTAGAAATGTGGAGTATGGGGGTGGAAGGACTGGCCTTTTCGGGGGATGGGGTTGTTTCTGCAGTTACTTCTACTGCTTGTTCGTTTTCAGCAGTTTGCAGAGATGTTTGATGGGCTTGTTCGGGAATGCGTTCTGCCTGCTGAGGGTTTTGCAGGGGGATTTGCTCGGGCATATCCTCTACTTGCTGAGGGGGTTCATCTTCTGGTTGGGGTATTTCAGCTTCCTGTGGGGGATGAATGGGGCGTGGCGGGTTATTTAAGGCCAGGCCTTTATTAATGAGCAACTGGATTAACTGGTGGTGTTTTAGGGACAGAAGTGGTTGCTTCGCATTAACAACATATCGTGACATATTCTTAAGACAACCCAATAAATAATATGGCATATTTATCAATTGACCATTTCTTAAGTGATTTAACAGCATGAAATTGTGCTGGTAGATTACCTGGTAGCGGCCCTCGCACGTCAGGTATTGTTTGACGAATTCGGTAATTCTTGGCCATGGTGGAGGTAATGACCGCAGTGCTACTCCTCTGCCCTTAGGTTCTATCTGCTCGCCTGGTCGTAAGAAATCCTGCTGCGCGTTGAGAATCAAATGATTCCTGCTGAACCATCTTATACCGTTAGTTGGTAGCCCAGTGGCTTGAGCTATTACTTCCTCTATAACTGGAATTTGAATTCCCTGCACGACAGAGAATCCCTCTCTTAAGTTGCGTACGAATTCCAGGACTTGTTGCTCGTTAAAGTCCAGAAGTCTCCTGAAATATTCTATCCAGCCTGCTTGCAAGAATATTTGGTAAATGTCCGGATAAAGTTCCATGACTGCTGTCGATGCGGGTTCATATGTGATAAGAGGTCCTCCCATGGCTGTTGCTCAGTAAATTTCCAAGTTCAGGGCCGAGCTCTCTATTTCAGATCAGAGTAACGCGTCACAAATGGTAGCATGCAGCGATAGGGTGACTTTTACATATTACCGGGAGAATTAAGGGTGGCGGCAGTTGGCGTGGTATCTCATTATTGGAATTGCTTTGGTACTCCCCCCCTCTACGTGTGAGCGATTTGATTGGAAATATAACTAATTGATGGTCCTATCGGCTTTCACCGCATTATCTATTATTTAATGCCCATTGATAAACGTGCGTACCTTGTATTTTACCTTTTTTGATTGCTGCATCAAAAAGTCTTATCTCGTCTTCCGCTGAGTCACAAATGATTACCACGAATTTGAAGATGTGGGAATATCGGTAATTTGTAATGATAATGACGGGAATGATAGTCAGATGTCATAGTCGTCATAAGGAGCGGTATCTTTTATCATGATTTATTGCTTGGGGCTACAGTGATAACTCTCGTTCTCATGAGTGAATTTAACCGGGAAAGAGTATTTTGTGTCCAGGAAACGGTATTGGAACACCAAAATTGGTGTTTGGTGATAGGGAATTACCGGAAAGAAAAAGTTGTGAGGATGGGAAATGTACTAGAGTGATGGGAGTTAGGAAATGATGCTGTACTCACGGGAATGATATTGCAGAAATGGAAATGATGTTTTGGATAGCGAGGGGGGTGGTGTTGCAGCAACGGGAAATAATGTTGCAATACAAGAAATGGTGTTGCAGCAACGGGGATGGTGTTGCAGCAACGGAATGTGGTGTTGCAGCAACAGGGAATTCCACGTTCACGCATTAACCTCTTCGAAATTTCTTGTCTTCCGGCTTCCTCCCAAGCTAAAATCTGCAAAATACTGAAATATAATATCATAATCCTTGACAGGATTTATTAGTTTCTTAAAAACATAATATCTAACCTAAAGAAATTGCATAAGTTATAAAAATTCAAGTGCTTTGAGGGGTAGCAAGTTCCCCTGGAAAGGAATACTGTTTTATTGCCATGCAGGTGGTTTTAAAATCTTCCTTAGAAACCGGCCGCTGATATAACCGAAGTCGGTAGCCATTTACTAACAGTGGTGTTCTGTTCCCATCAATTGTTAAAATTCTGACCGTCCCGTTTGGAAAAACAGCATCCACTTCATATGGTCCTAACCACCTTGTTCTTAGTTTGCCCTGAAAGTTCTCAAAACGAGAATCATAAAGTAGAGCCCAATTACCTTTCTGGAACTGCTTCTGCTTGATGGTTTTGTCATGCCATTTGCTTCTTTGTTGTTGTATCATCATTGTTTGATGGACGGCTTCCAGTCTTTTCTCGTCCAATTCTTGGAGCTGCTGCAACCTGGCTGTCTGTGCATCAGTTAAATCCAGGTTAACAGCTAAGGCAGTTCTCAGGGTTTTGATTTCAAATTCTACAGGGAAAATGGCATTCTTTCCAAAGACTAACTCATAGGGTGAAAAGCCTGTTGTATTTCTCCAAGTAGTTCTATAGGCCCATAAGGCTTCAGGTAATCTCTGAAACCAGTCCTTTCTATTCTCCTTTATCGTTTTTGTCAAGATGGCTTCAATGACCTTGTTAGTACTTTCCACCTGCACGTTTGCTTGGGGGTGGTATGGTGTAGTCATTTTTTGATTGATATGATATTTCTGGAGCGTGTCTTTGAAGCCGTGGGAATTAAAAGGAGGTCCTCCATCGGTGACTAATTCTCTGGGTAATCCAAATCTAACAAAGATTTCTTCAAATAAGAATGTTGACACTGCTTCTTCATTAGCTTTAATAAGTGCTTTGGCCTCTACCCATTTAATCATATAGTCTGTGCATACTAATATGTATACTCTTTGATTAGATGGAGGATTAATAGGACCTACAAAATCTAATGCCCATTTCTCAAAAGGTTCAAGGGTTACCTGGGGATTGAGTGGCATTTCATCTCTGTGGTTAGGCTGGCCTATTCTTTGACAGCTGTCACATGCCTTCACATACTTTCTGGCATCTTTGAATAGTGATGGCCAGTAATATCCCATTCTGAGTACCTTGTGTGCTGTTCTTTTGTCTGCAAAGTGTCCTCCACAAGGGTCATCGTGACAAGCTTTTAGTACATCATAGATTTCATCCTCCCCAACACATCTCCGGATTTCCTGATCTATCCCTGTGTGAAACAAACATCCGCTTATCCAGCTATACCTAGCGCTTTGCTGAATGATTTTCCTTTTTTCTCTGTGCGATAGGTGTGATGGTAACTTTCCTGTAACTAAGTAGTTAGCAATATCTGCATACCAAGGTGAGTGGGCAGAGACTGCAAATAGATACTCATCAGGAAAAGAATCATCTACTGGAATATTTTCATTAGTTTTTAACCGAGAAAGAAAGTCAGCAACTACATTTTCTTTTCCTGGTCTATCTACAATTGTGATATCGAATTCCTGCAATAACAGTAGCCATCTAGTAACTCGAGCATTTGTAACAGATTTATTCATTAAATATTTGATGGCCGAATGGTCAGTATGCACAAAAGTAGTATAACCAGTGATGTAGTGCCTAAATTTATTGATAGCGTAGATAACTGCTAGAAATTCTTTCTCAGTGACCGTGTAATTAAGTTCCGCGGGAGTCATGTTTTTACTAATGAAATAAATGGCGTAGGGGAGACCATTTTCTTCCTGTCCCAGGACAGCTCCTATGGCAGTCTCTGAAGCATCAGAGGATATGTGAAAGGGAAGTACCCAATCAGGTCCTCTTAAAATGGGAGCTATGGACAACTGATGTTTAAGCTGATCAAATGCTTTTCCACAATCATCAGTCCACTTAAATTCAGCGTTTTTTGTTAATAATACAAATAGAGGGGAAGCTATCTTAGAGAAATCTTTGATAAATCTTCTGTAATACCCTGCATGTCCTAAGAAGCTTCTTACTTCTGTCTGGGTTTTGGGAATAGGGAGGGTCAGAATGACTTGTATTTTTGCAGGGTCGACTTGAATTCCTAGTAATGAAACATAATGGCCTAATACAATGCCTTCATTCATCATCATGTGGCATTTCTCAGTACTTAAGGCAAGGTGTGCTTCAATACACCGCTTGAGTACTTTTTCTAGATTTTGCAAAGCATCTTCAAAGGCAGTTCCATAAGGAGTGAATTCGTCCATAAAAATCTCTAAGGAATCATTTACCATGTCAGAAAAGATGCCTATGACCGCTCTCTGAAATGTCGCTGGTGCATTACATAGACCAAATGGGAGAACCTTATAGGCAAAGGTCCCCCAAGGGCTAGTAAACGTGGTTTTATCCTGGTCCTGGCCGCTGAATCCATCCAAAAAGGAAAAGAACTTTTTACCAGCTAAGCTATCTAATACCTGATCAATGAATGGTAACGGGAAATGGTCTTTTTGGGTGGCCTTATTTAGGGCTCTATAGTCTACACATACTCGCCATTTCCCATTTTTCTTGGGTACTATTACTAGCGGAGAAACCCATTCACTATCAGATATGGGATATATAAATCCTACATTTAATAGCTTTGGAAGCTCTTCTTTTACTATTTCTCTTAGATTGGGATTCATCCTCCTCTGGGGTTGACAAACTGGACGAGATCCTTCTTTAATATAAATCCAATGAGTACATAGCTCAGGGGAAATCCCTTTCATGTCTGTGTAATCCCATGCGAATGCCTCCCTGTTTTCTTTAAGTAGCTTCATTAGCTGCTGCTTTTGGTCATCTGTTAGGTTTGGATTTATATTTAATGTCTTTCCTGGTTCGATTTCTATTGTCACACTTTTGGAAGGAGTACCGGCTAATATCTGAGATGAATTTTCAGTTTCGAGATCGTTCTGGGACTCTGGTTCTAGGATTGAGGTAAGGTGATTATGTATCTCTGAGCTAACCGAAGAGGGTTCAGAAATGAAGTTGCTGATTAATTCATCTTCTGTTGAGTTCTTGAGAGTTAAGGCTTGTCCGATTGTTAAAATAGGTTGGGCTTCTTCATCCTCATAGTCTACCCATATTGAATTATCGCTATTGATCATGGGTGTGGCATGGGGGTAAAGAGTCAATTGTTTAGTTTCCTGGCCATTGGATATTGTCATTGATCCAGATCTACAGTTGATAAAAGCATCTACTGTAGCTAACCATGGTCTTCCTAAGATTAGTGGATGACCCCCCAACTTTGTTTTAGTTTGTAGCACCACAAAGTCGGCTGGGTAATTCCAGGATTCTACAGAGATTACCAGGTCTTCGATTACTCCCTCAGGTTTGATTGTAGAGTGATCGGCCAGTTCTAAAATAGTTGGAGTTTCCCTGATCAAATGTTTCAACTACAGTAGTTGTGCTGTTTCCAGTGTCATAATATTTATTGCAGCCCCTAAATCGACCAGAACTTTAGAGACAAAGTTCTTACCGACCTGAACTGTTACTGTAGGGTGACCAGGGTCACCATATTTCACAGGAGGGTCTTTTTCTGTCATCAGAGCAGTCAATTCACCCATCACATGAACTGTGAGGGGCTCCTTGGCTTTTCTTCCAGGTTTCCTGACACAAATATCTTTAACAGTTCTGGCGTAGATAGGGACATCTCTTAATGCTTGTAATAATGGAATTTTAACGTATAAGTTCTGCAGTTCTCCTAAAAGATTAAAGGCTGGCGGCTCAAACGTTTTACTCAAAGTCAATCTTTCAGGGAAGGGTGGTTCAGTTGTTTGGTCGGTCTTATTAGTTGATTCAAGAATTTCAGTATCTTTATTGGATGACTTTCCTTTCCTAACTTCTTTTTCAGAATCAGTGATGTCATCTATGATGGGTTCAACTATTCTTCCAGAACGTAAATGGATGTCGTTACATTGCATGGGAAGGGCAGGTTGATTTTGAATGTTAATTACCTACAAAGCTTTATTATTGTTCGGGTTAGGGTTAGGTTGCACAGGCAGCTGGGGTCTCATTGCTTGGTTATTCTGGGAAGTATTGGGTGGTAAGGAAAGAGACTGTTGTTGCTGAGGAAATGGTATTTGCTGGGCTACCCAATTTGGGTTCCATTGATTGAAATATGGTTGCTGTGGGGCCCAGGGATTCCACATAGCAGGATCAGGAAAAGGGAGATTAGGTTGTTGCATAAGTGGAAAATTCATTGCATTAAAGGGTGGGTACTGCATTTGGTTCATGGGTGGGTAATTTGCTTGAAAAGGAGAATTATTGTTCCAACGACTAAATGCTGTATTAGAGTTCATACCTTGTCTTTGTGGCCATTGCCTTCTCTGTGTCATCAGATACACTGCTTCAGCCTCTTCTTCAGTTGTCTGCAATGCTGCTTTGATTCCGGGCAGAGAAGGACACTGTTGAGTTTCATGGTCCAATTCACAGATCGTACAGATAGGTGTCTTATCCAGTGGGCATTCCCTAAGTGGGTGTTTGCCTCTGCATTTAGAACAGAAAATAGCTAAAGCAGCTTCGGCTTCCGCCTGTTTCTTCTTAACCTGTAGAGCATCGATTTGTGAAGCAAAAGAACTTAACATTTCAGTTTTAAACTCTTCTAATAAATTACCTATTTCAGCTCTTGTTTCTCCTCCACTGGCTGACTTCGGAACTCTCGAATACACATTATCTCTGCTTTTTGATCTGTTCCCTGCTCCTCTTGAGCACCTCATGCAGAGATTAACAATTTCTTCAAATGGTTCCTTGGAGATGTCCCCTTTTCCCAGCATGTTCAACATGTCCAAGCAGTCATCTCTGACCCCATTCAACAATATGGTCTTCAAAATGTCTTTACTCATAGTGGGGTGATCAGACCTCTGCAGATTATACTGCAGCCTTTCCACGAAATCTTCTAAGCTCTCATCCTCCTTCTGTACCATTTTAAACAGCTCTTCCTTCCTTTCTCTTGTTCGACAGTAATCTTGGTATTTGGCCAAGAATGCTTCTTTCATCTGGTCCCAGGTAGAAATTGCCTGAGACCCTAAGATCATGAACCATCTCAATGCATTCCCTTTTAGGGTTGCTGGAAACAACTTTAGTTTCTGATTAGAATTTATATAATCATAACTTCTACATAATATATCGAATTCAAAGAGGAATTCATCCGGGTCTTCAGAGATAACCCATGGAAATTGGGTAGCGCTGAAAGGGGAATGTTCTTCATAGGAGTTGTTCCTCTTGGCAGGTCCCCAATAGGGAATTCTAGGGTAGAGAGTGAGTTCTCCCCCCTTCCTTCTGCTCTATTATCCTCCATTGGTCTTTCTCTTGAGTCACCTACTTTATCTTCTGTATCCTCAGGTTCTTCAGGTTCCTCTACTGGTTCTTCAGTGTGTTCAGATACTTCCAGCTTCCTTTCAGGCCCCACTACTTCCTCCGTCTGTCGATCCGTTTGTGAGGAGTACTGTATTTGAGGTCTCCAGGAACTCGTTCTCTGCGATGTTTCAGCCTTCGAGATGATTTCGTCAATGAAGGTCTTTCTTCCTCCCTTGCCGCCTGTGAAGTTAGGTTTCTTGCGTCCTCTCATGCACCTGTTATTTTCACAAAGAAATCATTAATGCCTTTAGAAATCTTTAGTTGCCTTCCCCGGCAACGGCGCCAAAATATTGGCTAGTTGAATTGTTTATCAATTAAACAATCAGGTACCACATTAATTGTCAACCTGGGAAAGTCTTTTTATTCCAAAGGCCACTGCGTACTGTTTGTACTTAAATTCTAAAAGCATTGAAAGCTGTAGTATACTTAATTCCAGTACTAAGTTATCACAATGCTAAAAAAAGAATTGATTAAAATTACAGATCTAAGAAACAAGGAAATGGATGCTCTGTTGGCAGAGGATCAGGACCCTATCCTCCGGATGAGGATGTTCAGCACCTGCACCTGGAATCAGATTGCTAACACAAACTGCACTCAGATTCACCGGTGAAACACGCTTGCACAATTTGAATAACTTAATAAAACAGAGTGCTAGCAAAACAGGACTTCAAGAGGTAATGCTACAAAGTCCAAAACAGAGTATCTGTAAAGAGAAACTACCACACACTTACACACTTGACAACAAAGTAAATGGGTGAATCTTGTGAGGAAGGTGGGCCCAGTCCTTCTCACAAGATTCCCCAGAATGCGAAGAATAGCTTAAATACTCAGAACGTTCTTCTATTCATCCGTCAAAAATTCAGATACAGTGAAGTTCAGAATTGTTGATAGTTTTTCAAAATGTCCTCTTCAGACTCCCCTGACTAATGCAGATGTCTCCTCTTTATAGAGGAGACATCTATTACAATAGATTGTTACGGTTCAGCTGTTTGACCCGTTTAATCAAAAATAAGAAATACAGAGATGTTGTTGCAACAATATAATGATATATTCTTTGTTTAGACTGTTACACAGCTAATAACTGCCTTCGTTCGTCTTCCTTGGGATATGCACATTCCTCTCGCCGATTCCCCGTGCTATTCTGGTTCTGAGTTTGGGTAGTTGTGTTCTTCTTGTTTTGGACAATTGCTTGATTTAACCATGTCTCAGATAATTGCCGTTGTGATTCTCAGCTGGTGCAAAAATACCCGCTTTAGATAATATCTGTTGCTGACTATATCAACTGCGCAGTTGCTGCTTCTGGTGTTGCAGCAACTGCGGAGTTGCTGTTTTTTGGTGTTACAACAACTGTAGGTTATAACTCCTGCGGCTTAAGACAATTACTTAGCAATTCAGTTAGCTTTCCAAAGATAAATACATAGGTACTTACGAATATGCAGTGAACAATTAAACATATAGATATGCAGGAAGTTACTCCATACCTTGGGGTGATCAAGTCATTGTACAATCAAAACTTATAACTTATGACTGAAAAAGGATAATATTATGATGGAAATATAAGGTCAAAATTGGTCAATTCTGGGTCCTAACAAAAAGAAGATACAAAACTAGATGGGATGAGATGAATGAAGAAGAAACTAATATAGAGGAACATATTGAAACACAAGGAGGATGATGCTGAAACAAGAGGAGGAAACAAAAGGAATAAACTGATGGAGATGCGAAAGAACAACGAAAGGAAGAAGATAAGAAAAATAGAGAGGATAGCTGCAGGAAAAGGAAAACTAGCTAGCATGTATGGCTAGCCTCTCCTTGGAGGTGTTGATGCCTCGAAAATCGCTGCAACAACATTGGGGGATAACCACCTAGTCCGAAGCTTAAAGCAGCTCCTTTTCCATTCGGAGTAGTGGCTCCAACTAGTTTAACTAGGTCCAGTTACCTTCTCTCAATCTCCAATGACTTAAAATATGAATTTCATTCATCATATGGAGAAGAGACACCAGATCAGCCCTCTTGCTGATTAGGCAAGAAAGTGATCCTTAAGCTGATTTGGGGCTCAGCTAAGCCACGACTAAGTTATGACTTACAATTAGTGTAACTATTCTAACCTAACTGTCTTTATAGTATTAAGTTAATATTAATTGTTAATCCTAAATGACACTATGATAATGCTATACTATTGTTAAATTTTTTATGTTAAGTATTAAAATACTCCTATTTATCTCATATATCAAATCTAAACTAATATATCCTATGTTATTATGCTAATTAACTAACTATACTATGTAAATAACTATACCTTATACTATAATATATCCCTAAATATCACTAATATAGTTCTAATAATAATTCTAAATATTTAATCTAGTTTATTATGAGATTATAATATATCTAAGCTAAACTATAAGTTGAATGTTAATAATGTTATTAATATTCTAAGAAAAATAATTAATAAAATTTTAGTTAACTTATACTACCATATTAAAGTTAAAACTATTCTAATTACCTTAAATTACTATTATTTATTGAAAATGAGTAATTAGTATGTTAAGACTAACTCTAAAAAGAAAAAGAAAAAGAAAAATGAATTCTAATGTTAATTGCTATTAATAAATGAATTAATATACACTATATTACATTAGTCTTTATGATTGATTTCTTAACGTTTTGGATAAAGATGAAAATCAATCAAAAAGTTGACTAATATAAAAATTTGACCTTGCCATGGAGAACCAAAAATGTTTGCCTTTAACTAAAAAGGACTTTATGTAGATTTCATTTACAAATATAAAATTAATCCTAAAATGAAAATCCTATCTCGGACTATGCTGGGATAGCCCTCTCTTAATCCGAGAGCAAATGAAATAAAAATAGGTGGAAACACTAGTTTATGATGGAATTGACCATGTCATTTCCATTAACCAAAATAAATAGTTCATATTAATTAATGGAATAAAAAACAAAATACATTTGCGATTAAATGATAAATAGTTATCATTTATCTCATATATACTTCAATGAATTCATTATAGATGCAATCTGGTTCTGCCTCTTGGAGATAGCTCCTGCAAAGCTTCAATTTATATCAAAATTAAACCAACAAAAATGTTAAGTATCAATAACAAATATATTTTAGAATAGAAGTCGAAATCAATTACAAAACTTGGAAAAAATAAAAATTCGGCATTTAAGTAAAAATACACATGAATGAAAATCCATAATAATGCCAAAGCTTTACTTATAAAATATGTATAAAATATGTAGTCTTAGAGAATTTGAGACCTATGATCTTACGCATAGTGTTAAGCAATACTACAATGCTAAAAAAAACTCTTTAAATCTTTACAATCACCTCTTCTACACAAAACAGAAATACATATGTGCAGATTGAATGATAGCCAAGAATCCCCATATGCTGGATCGCAATCCTTCCTCCTGCTAATGTATTGAAAAACTGATTTTAAGAAATTTCTTCTCTCCCTTTTCGTTCAATCTTTGTGATGGCTTATATAAATCCTCCTGTGAATCTCTTGTTTACCAGCAATGCATTTTGTTGAGCCAATTAGGGATAAATATACCTAAATACTTGCGTGCATTTCATTTGTAAAACCCATAATAAGATTTAGGATAAAAATTCTGGCGGGCGCATTGGATAGATTGTTGGTTAACGTACGATGCGGCTTACAAACTCGCATGCATTTCAAATATTTCTGATTTCTGATGATTTCACCACGAATGCTACCGGAACCTCGCCTGTCTCCTCGTGTTGTTGAATAATGCAAAAATAAAAGCAGTTGCGATAACAATCTCTGGAAATGCCGCTCTGTTTCTTGAGTGCCTGGATTTGTGCATAAAAATTGCCATTCGGAGCTATATGGTGCACCCTAAAATTCTCGTCCCAATCCTCTTAGGATTTGGCAATTTGCGGATTACCCTTTTGCTGGGATTCGGTGACCTGCAACCAACGAATAATGTCAAAAAAAAACTTGAGGAAGGTTGCCACGGAATCTAATACATTATTATCTTTATAATGCATCCTCTACTGAATGATCTCGGCGTATTGAATGGGCTGTTATAAGTGATTTCGATTGGCGGTTCCTGCAATAAAAGCTGATGATTAATCACAAATTCTGATGCATTTACTACACACTGGGTTTGATACATGTGTCATATTTTGATAATGTTAAAAGTATTTACACCACTCAAAAATTAAACGGATTATGCCAAAAGTGCTGAGGTTTTGCATCATGTGGATAGTCATGTCACGAAGGTCATGTTAGTGCTACGAAATTCATGAATGTGCATTTATAAATTCCATCAAACGTGCATTTGTTACGTGGTTACTCCATCCACCAACGTGCATTTTTGTTTTAATGCATGCTTGTAATACGTTTCACAACAATGCCTCAGGATTTGTTTTAACAGTTTGGTTTAAATTGAGATGGAATTTACCAACATACGACAATGGAAATAGTGTTTTTGTGAATACATTCACTTTTGACATTACCAATTCTGGTGAGTATTGCCTCCTTTTGGTGAAAACAAAATGTATGAGAAGGTAATTTACATAAAGAAAATACGTTAAGTTAAAGTAAAAAAATATAAATAATTTATAAGGTGACTTTAATGTGTTTGAATATGTATATATTTTAACAATAACTTTGTTTTTTTCTTTTCTTATTAAATTTGATTTATAATTACACTAAATTCAATTTATATTATTTACAAAAATTCTAATGTATATATATATATATATATAATTAATAATTTGTGTTAAAATCTATTTACAATATCGTTAAAGAAAAATTAATTAATGATCTATCTTTTTACTGATGCACGTGTCAAATCAAGTATATAAGATAAACAACCCATGAGGCTCAATATGAAATGCAAGGGAATGTGGCAACTGAAGGTACCACTTTGTCTTTCAATTGATCATTTATGAAAATATTTCCATGAATGCAAAAGGCAACAAGGAGGTGCAAAAAATATGATCAAAACCATGAGGCAAATGATAAAGTTTCAAAAGTCAAGGATTTTTCCAAAATGCCAATAAAGAAGGGAGTTGGAAAATGAAGGGTCCTTGTGATAAATATTAAAGATCAAAAATAAAAAAATTGAGGTAATAAAAGGCCTTCAAACAAGTGCATTTCACAATGACTAATCCAAATGAGCTCGAAATAAATTAATACAAATAAATAAGAATAATTCGAACTCATTTAGGTTTTTCCTCATTTTTAAATTTCTATACTAGTACTATCAAGTTGATCGTTTAAAAGGGTCCTCAATTTTGATTTAAAAGTGAAAAAATGGGGGGGGGGTTGTGTTTCACCTCAATAGGAGGCCATCTAGTGTAGGATGCCAGCTAAATCCTATGATCTTTACCTCAGAGAACAATGGTTGCAATTTCAGATTAAAACAGTAGCACAAAGGAGCACCATGCCATTTCAAGACTGTAAGCAATTTATTGCTCTTTGTGATCAAAGTGCACTAGAGGATAGGGCCAAAATGGCTATGTTTTGCTTGCACAACATGGCCCTCACAGACATGAATATTTGATCCTAATGCAAAGCTAGAGGATCTACAATTAATGGCTTTGGCATCATGAAGGAACCATGAGAAGTCAAGGGCTGCAGAGATGGAAAGAATATTGGCCAGAGAGAACAATGAACCTTCTTTCATCAGAGTTGAACAATCAAATCCCATTGCCCTAATCAACACCCATAATCTAATTGCAAATGATTGTCAGCTAGCACCTAGATATCTTGCTTCCCAAGGGCAAACAATTTCACATTTTGAGGATATGTTTAGGTTGCTAAGATGATAATATACATGCCTACTAAAGGAAATGGAACACACTGCCACATAGCTTGAAGATCAGAGAATATCACTTCCCTCAAAGGTTGAGAGAGGCACTCAACATGACACCTATGTATAAGCAATCAATGCAAAGGTTGAAGGTCAATTGGGTAGGCCTAAAACTTAGTCCACCACTACTCCTAGGGATACTAGAAGGGAGAAAAGAAGAAGAGGAAAAGAGGCAGTGGGAAGAAGTAGAAAGGAAAGCAGGCTTCTATAAACAAGAAGAAGAGACCACAACAGAAGCATGGGATGTCAGAGAGGCTACCATAGCCATGAAGGAGATGGAAATTGAATAAGTTTCTCAGAGGATGAGCAACACTTTTAGTAGGGGGTGATGATGAGCCTCATCATTGAGTAATTATATGGGGCTTAATTGTCCTTAATTCACCTCCTAGCTTAGTCAAACCAACTATTCTCACAACTTATTGCATACTTTTGATTATATTTTGTTTATGAGATGAGTTAGAGTTGGATATTTTGCTTTGTGGTCTAAAGTGCATGTAATGCAGGAATAAAGGATAAAGGCAAGGAAAAGTGCAGGCATAAAGGACAAAAGCAAGGAACTATGGCAAAGATCTTCGTCAAAACTCGAATGGGACAAGGGAGAGTAATTATAGGAGGTAAATCCTCCTCATTTACTACCCTTCCATTCCAATATTCCTCCATCATCGGAGTGCAAACAACCATCACTTTGAAGACTAGAAGACAACCAAGCAAGTGAAAGTGACAGAAACTAGTTTATGAGATGTATAAGTAGAGAGGCTTAGGACCTTAGTAGGATTCAGACTTCAATTGTAAAACTCTATTCTATTTTTGAGCTGCAAAGACTTGTGACAGTTTGTTCTGTAATCCATGGTTTGTATAATAAGAATGTGTTCTGTTTAAGCCAACTCTTAGTTAACTTCGAGGGCTGAAGCTCTTGGGTTAGGGCTTGACCCAAGTAGCCAAAGCTCCTCTTTACTATATGAATATGCTAGCATAGAGTTCTATTCTATTTATTTTCTTAAGTAGTTTCATGGTTTTCTGATCATTTGCTTAAGTAGCCTTATGGTTTTCACTGTTTATTTGCTTAAGTAGTTGCACTTTCATTACGGCAACATAGTGTAGATTATTGATGGTTTTCCTATTCATTTGCTTCATTAGCTGCATTTGCTTCAGTTTACTTCCATTTGTGTCTTCTTTAAGTTCACAGGTTAGTTAGAGGAAAAAGATCACTATCAGGTTGTGTGCATGTGTCTTGGCCTCATCTCCTCCTTCTGGGATCATGACTTGAGGAAGAGACCCTTCAGCAACCCCAAAAACACAGTTTTTGGTTCTTGCATGAGCTATGGAGTGTGTTTTTTGATGCAGTTAATGGTTCACCATCATTGGTTTTCTCTGTCATTTTCATTTGAAACCACGTTTAACACGTTCCTCCTACATCGCTTCCTCATCATCCGATCACCAACAAACCTTCACAATCACCATCCAATTCATTATTTTTCTCCAAATGCTACCTCGTGTGTAGTCCACCACTTAATTTATGAACTTTAAATCCCCACCATCAATCTGCCTTGCCTGATCCGACGATTGTCACTTCAACCAATTGCCAACTAGCTTGGTCGATCTCCATCATTGATCAGCCCCGCTTGATCCAACGACTATCGTGAAATCTCACACGAATTAGTGCACAAACGTTATCTTCCTGAGAGCATGCGAGAAAAGTGGTTTTCTTATGCTATGTGTCGTGCAGTAAGACTAACTGCATGAAATTTCAAAATGCTACTTACAGCCTAAAGGGCGCGCGAGAAACTACTTATCGCCTTAGAAACCTGTTCCCTCATTTTTGCACGTTTCTTTTCCCTGCAATATGATCTTCGTTGTCCATCTCTTGACTTCACCTGCACAATAAGATCTCAGCCGTTCATTTCTCTTGTTAGCCTCATTCGTACATCTCTTGACTTCAGCCGTGCGATTAGATCTTGGCCATTCATCTCCTGTTAACCTCGTTCGTCCATCCACTCACCTGATCTCTTGCGACACGATCTCTGCCATTCATTTGCTTTGTTACCTTGTTTGTCCATCCATTCACTTAAGCCTTCGCGATAAGATCTCCACTGTTCATCCTGTTAGTTAACCCTATTCGCCCATCCATCTATGTAACCTCCTACGATCCAATCTCCGCCATTCATTTGCCTTTCACCCCACTGATCCAACGGTTCTTATGCACTATTGCTCTCTCATGTACTCCTTTCACTAATTTCATCCTTCGACTGCTCTTCTGCTTGAAAGCTGAGTTAGTTTAGTTCTTTTCTTACACCTTAGTTTATTTTTGATGCTCTTTACTTCTATAGCTTAGATAATGTTAGAAAATTAAATATTATAGAGAAATGGAACACATAAAATATTGTAGAACTATAAACACATAAATGCATAAAAGAAGAGAGACACAAAGATACATGGTTCACCCAGTTTGGGTTATGTCCACGGAGAAACAGCCAGTCCTTCTTTTATTATATTATCCAGCAAGCTGAAGAGATATAACCTACAACATATCAACTGTAATTCCCTCTTCGCTCTCAATCTCCTCTCTTTTCTTCACTCAGAATACAGATCTACATAGACGCAATACAATTCGCTCATATATAGTGAGGGGTTGCCTTCTAGGGAAAAAAACCCTAAATTAAACATAACTTCTACCGTCAGATCATCCGCCTAATGAATGGCCCAGATTGACTAGAAATTAATATACTTTTATAAGGAAATTTTACATCTATTTTTAGCTTCAGGGCGCTGTCCCCGAGCCCCTGCCGGGGGACCGCTTGCCCCCGGACCCCCCAGTCGGGGGGGGGGATCGTCCCCCCTGAACCCCTGCGGGGGGGACAAGTCCCCCCCGCACCCCTCGCGTGGAGGGGTGTACAGTCTTCTTGGGGTATACATCCAGCTGAAACCTTTAAATACAAAAGATAATCAGGCTCCACACCCAACAGATAATTAGAATTAGGTTAGTGTTGATTTGGAAATTCTGTTTAGGAATAGATATTTAACTGGTTAGCTAGTTTATGGTGTGGTTTATCATTACATGTTGTTTTCTTCAATACCACAGTAGAAGTAGCTCTCCCTTAAGATAGATTTGCTTTTTTTCCATCAAAGAGTTAAGCTTCTTTTGACCCTATATAAGTCTGGCTTGGAATTTCTGGTATCTCTTGCTAGATGAGCATTGACAACAGGTAGTATCTTCACTTCTACTTACACATATAGCACTGTCACCTCCAAGTTTTTATGAACCCTGGGTTGATAAGTAAATCTAGTATCCCTGGGAGTTGCAACAATATTGTTACAATACCTAGGATCATCAATAATTTAAGATATTTAGGAAGGGATTATATGTCATCAATGGGCCCCTTCAACAACCCATCTCCAAATGAAAGTGACACTTATAATAGTTTCTAAGGGATTAAAACATTGCCCTAGCATTTAAACAACCTCCAAAACTCAGGTGTATCTCAACACAGGAATGAAAACCACTTTTATGAGGAGAAGGCTTATTGTAGGAAATAATCTAGTGAATACAACAATAACTCTCCAAGATGAAATTAAATTAATCAACAATGGAAATACTTTCTAAACAACATGAATGAAATAGATATGTGGTATAGTTTTTGTATATAAAGAATTTAAAGACTGTAAGCATGAGGTCTATTACTCACAACAGTTGCGATGGATACTTATCTAGAATTTAAGGCTGGGAAACCAAGCCAAGAAACATAAATCTCATCCCAATCATAGGCACACAACCACTAGGTCTCTCATGCAAATGTCAACCTCCATCTAGATTCAAGGGCTTGAGAAGGTTGCTCAAGGGACAAGACCAATCTATTGGTTGAACCATGGATTCTAGAGGTCTGTCTACCTCCACCCTAAATAATTTACCATATCGGTTCTACGCTCAAAGGAAATCTAAAAACCATTGTTATAACAATGAACCAATAAGGAGACTAGGACTATTCCTCTTACCAGGACGCCAAAGAGAAACCTCCACCTTGGCGGTCAAGGGAGTGTTGTAGTTGCTACAAAAACACCCAATTTTTTTTGGCATATCCAAAATTTTGACTCCCCCCTCTACCTGCCTTGGGCTATTAGGTTTTTGATAAGGTTTTCAACCGATTATTATTCTTGTGACCCTCCTTATCAAATCCTTTTGATGTGCCCACTCATGCGTTGCATATTTCATTGACACGTCATGTTTTATCTTGTTTTAGCAAAGGATGAGCATGTTTTATTACTGGCCATGGCGTCACCCCATTACATTAGGGTTTACAAAACCATTATATCCCCGATGCATCCTTGAAACCCTATATGGTCAAAATGAGAGTCACCTTCTTGTTTTAACCTCACCCATTTTCCCCCATGTGTGCTCTCTCATTAGCACCACATTTCCCTAGGTTTGCGTCAATAGGAACCAACCTTACATTGGACTAACCCTCACCCTACAAAATCCATACTCAAAAATTCTTCTAAGAATTTGCACCATAACAGCATCATCACCATGGCAAACACATAATAGAAAAGTCACTTACAATTATCGGTTCCATTAAAACATCCATGTTTTATATTGATCTCCAAATTAAAGCATGATTTTCTCAACCATACAATTTATAACACCTTAATTTGGAATACTTGTGATCCATGTTCCTTTAGTGAGTTATTTCCATTATTTTTTTGAGTTCCATGCTCTCACATACAAAACATATACATGTGTATATCATTTTGGTAAACTAATTGGTTCTTTCATCTTCTCTTCAGGAGATCAAGGGATGGTGGCTTGGATACATATCAAACGAGGCAATGCTTGTCTTAAATTAATGCCATGATGTGACATGACTTAGATGAAGGGAAGAGGGATGTTTACATTGTTTCAAATGGACCTCATGTACTCTTCTAAAAGCATGTGAAGTCAACACATACACCAATTAAAATGGACAAGGCATGCTCTTGAGAATTTGAATTAAATAAAATAGGCATGCATAATGGACATTCAAATTAAGGGAAGATGGTATGTGCTTTGGTTAAAGAAAGGAGAAAGTTCTATGTTATACACAAAGGGGATTATTAATATGGACATCATAAAAGCGATGGAGTGTGACCCAAGAGGGACTAAGAACATTTTTTATGAATGACATGGGAAAATGAAAGCACACATTGGACACAATCAAAATATTATATCTACCATATGTGTGATTCCTATAAAGTAAAAGGAATAACCTTTTAATAAGTGATCCTAACATTGGCCATTGTATATGTGTTGGGACTTATGATCATAAAGCAAAATTATTCAAGCATATGTCCAAATGAACATAAAGAATGCTACTTTTTAGGTAGTTGCATTATGGAAACACCATATTTTCTCCTTGTAGGCAGTGACATTATGGAGATATGGGAAATTTATAACCCTGGTGGGAATGAATCATTAAATAATCATATTCTAAAGCCATTTTGAAGTGCATATGTGGGCATCATAAGGCGACATTCACAGGGTAAGTTGTAAAACAAAGGTGGCATTGTGAAAATCCAACACGATGGACACTCATAGTACAATGTTGGGAGATGTTTTGACATAAGCATTACAATGGAATGGTTTGTATCGAATATGTGAGTGACCAGAGTCGAGACAACTTTATGGCAAACTAATGTCGAATGCCAACTTGAAGAGTTTAAGAATGAGCATACTTAAGGATGGAAGACTATTTTGTTAATATATGTACACACACACAGATATATATATATATATATAAACAACTCCACCATAGTATTTCCCTCAACCTAAGTGCTATTACAAGGAATAAGGAAAAAACTCATTATGAAGTTGTGGACATCCGATAGAAATATCGAGTTCCAGAATGCAACATTTGGTTTATCAAGTTTTCATGCATTTGGAAACAGGGAAGGAAAATTCTATGTTGGGGAATCTTAGCTATGCCCTCCTTATTTAATTTCCAGGTCCATCCATGCCATGCTAGGTCAAATTATGCAATGAAATAGAGTATTATACAAGGAAGCAGGAAAGGAAGTGACACTGCATGTCCTATCCTAGTCATCCATGATCCAAACTTGAAAGTGATAAGGTAACATATTTATAAATAGTGTGCGTAGTGTTGGGCACACACCACCAAATGCACACATCAAAAGGAGTACTCAAGCCATGTGTTCTAAAGATGGTTTGATTAAACACAATTGATCATTATCTCCTCCAGCTCAGGAATTAAATGCAATTGATCCTTATCTCCTCTAGCTTGGTGTGCTTTGGGTAATTGTTATGGTTTGCAAAAGGATCACATGAATGCCTTGGAAATGTTTCAATGGGCCATACAAATTGACTCACGCCCATACACTCGGTGGTCAAATATATATTGGAGTAGAGGATTTTGAGAGTTGAATTACCTATTGTCAAAGTGCATTGCAGATGGTCCAAAGGGACATGGGATGTGTTGTCATTATGATGTTAAGATCCCCACCTCTACTAGCTTCCACCGCCCGGATGGAGCATTACCTTCTGTTGAAGAGCCGTATGTTCATGAAGCCAATTAATCATACATCACTAATAACATTATATTAAGATATTAAAATGGTAGAGTACTAGTTCTGCTCTTTGAGTTTGACAATGGAGATGAGAAATGCATGCTATAGGTTGTGGTGCTTCCATAGAATGACGCTTTGCTTATAGAAGAAGGAGGAAATGGAAGCGTCAATGTGCCATAATCTTCTTGCAAGGAACTCAAGTGTCGCCACACTATATTGACGTAAAGTCACAACTAAGATAGGTAGTGAGATGCTCTCTAGAGGTGCGACCTTTCACTAACAATGGGAAATGCAATTGATTTGAAGTCGCAAAGCCACGAGTTTGCACTTGGAAAAGTCGATGGCTATACGACCAGAGTTGTGATGGAATTATGCAACTTCTCTTCAAGTCAAGCAGTCACAAATCACGATTGCAAAATAAAATGATCGATCTGACGTGACCTAGGCTACGATTGTGTGACCCCTCCCAAGGTTGCTAAATAGAAAATCATACTTAAAGAAACCAGTGGCCAAAGTGAATTCTCCTCTTCTGCGGCTTGTGTGCTTACGTGAGCTACCCTAAGGTCTCTAAGTCACGAAATCGCTGTCGGAAAATCTTGTGGCCATTGCGTCTTGTGTGACTATGCAATCTCAGTTGTAGGATCGAATCATGAGGCCTTAAAAGACCATCCAAAGTGCACAACATCCTCTAAATGGTGACAGTGGAACCTGAAAGAGTACTTCAATGGAGTTTAGTCAAAGGGATAGAGATTTTGGCCTTCTCCAACTCCTTTTTAAGATTGAAAACATAATATCTCCTATTAGCTATGACAACATCAACAATATATTTTTCTTTATCAGATACTAGTCTGGGTGGTAAAGGTGACTACTTTGTTTTAGAGACCTTGGGCTTGTGGAGAATGGAAATTGGAGGCTCTTTATTTTTGGGTGAGGCTTGGTCTAGAGGCTTCTTTCCTTTCTCTGCTAGTTTAAGAGGAATTTTGGGAGAGGACTCCTCATTTTGGTCTTACATTCTAGATCTTTTCCTAGAAGGTCTACGATCATATTTCCTGTGCAGTTGTGCTTGCATGAAATTAGCAAACTGCATGCAGTAGTTCTCAATCTCATGATCATATAGTGGTGCATCCAAATCATCTCCTTCTACTTCATTGGCCTCTATTTCATTTTCTCCCTTTGAAAGAGAAGAAAATCGATTTTCTTGGACTTTTATAGTTTCTTTGGCATTTTCCTCTTGATCATCTTCTAAATCTAATGGAGATTGAATGTGACCTTATTTATCCCTTTTATCCCTTTGCAAAAGTTGAAAAGGAGGTCTCACATACTAAGGATTGAAAATTTGATTAGGAGATGGTTGGTTTTGTCAAGGAAGCTTTTTGTTTTCTAATTCCAATTTCACAAGATTGTTAGACAGGTTACTTATCAACTTGTTCATTTCCTCGAGTTTCTACTCTTGGGTTTCCTTTCCTTGGTTTGAGGAAATAGCTTACTCTTTTCCCCTTCTCCTATCTACATGATAATTTCTCCCTCTCCACTTCCCATTAGAGTTGAAATTTTCTTAAACTTCTAAAGAATCTATTTGAATCTAGTCTATGGAGCGAGACTTCCTTTCTGTAAGAGTGAAACCAAATTCTAGTTCAAAGGCTCCAACAAAAACCACTTTAGCAGTAGCATGTGGAGGTTTGATTTTAGTAGGGGGACTATTGTACAATTTTTTAAACCTTTTTATGAATTATGACACATCTTCATTATGTTTTTTATTCATAGGATTTCATTTAGTGAGGATATACCCATGGTCTGTTTTCTCTCCCCATTTTTGCATGAAAGAATTCTCCATCTCCTCCTAGGTAGTGATTTAAGAATTTGGTAGGGATTTAAACCATTTCATGGCTTCCCCATCAAGAGACTAGACAAAAAAATCTTAACACGACATCTAGGAGTTCTACATTGAGATTTTCTACAAATGCACAAAAAGTTTCTACATGCCTCTGTGCTGAAATGTCATCTTCCCTTGTGAATCTTGGTAAGAGCTTGAGATAGTCTTCTAGAATACCATTCAATGGTTGTGGCAAGTCCAGTGGTGAATATTTGTTTAGGATAAAGGTTGGGACAACCATATTGAGCAAGATAGGTGGTAGAATATTTATTAGAGGTCCTTTCTGAGGGGTATCTAAGTCACCGCTAAATGGATCTAGGTTGGGAAGCTATTCACACTCTGTGTGGGACTATTTATAAGGATGTATTTAACTTCTTCAACTTCAAGGAAGGGATGAAATGAGAAAGAGGGTGAACTGACAAAAGCCTCTTCTTTTTTTACTCTAGAAGGAAATGAGATAAACAATACACAATGTTCTTCATGATATTAAGACTTTGGAGGTAGACTCAAGGTAGTTTATCACAATTTTTTGAGTACTAGTTGATGATATTTTTGGAAAAGATCTTGTGGAATATGGAGTAACAGGGGTCTGCTCTTTCCAAATCCTCCGGGATATGATTTTCTCAAGGTTAAATGTGGGAGGAGTTTTATGTTGGCTTGTATTAGAGCAAGTATGAGGTCTCCAGAAAGCCAAGGTGCTCAAAATAAGATTCAGATAGTGGAGTCGCCAAGGTGAGAGATCTTCATTCCACACTTCCCTTACTCACCTAATAGAGGGAATGTAAAAATTATCATACCCAGGGAAAAATATTTTGATTCGTTCCTCGACAACGATGCCAAAAGATGTTTTAGCTCTGAGAGACAACCATGAGGTTGAGGACAGGGTCAGTGCCTAGGACATATTAGAGCAGTTATTTGACGATTTGTTGAGATTTGTGTTGCACTCCATATTCTATGTAGTTGTAATTATATTGATTCAGAACTTGGTTCAATTACCCTTCACCAAGGTATAATTAAACACACACACACACACACACACATATATCTATATATATGTAGGCAGATATGCTCATCCCAAGGATAAATGTCCTGATATTGTGGCCGACACACAGTAAAATGTAGCTTAATATTTGTTGTTGTAGTAAAAAGAGAGAGAGAGAAAATAAGGAGAGGAATTCAATGTAGAGGGTTGGATAACGCAGAATCCTAAGGAACAAATCCTAGCAAAACTATGGAAGGTTAAGGAGATGAAAATGTAGAAATTGTGGAGTGTATTTAAGGCTTCTATCTCTCTTTTTCATGGGTACATTCTGTCACAAAATAACGTTGGGAAATTTGTGATCTCACATGTACTGTTGGATAGACTATAACACTAGTAAATCTATAATTGCACAGGGACCATTTCTACCCTATGACATAAGTAAATCTATAATTTGAGAGTGAAACCAGCAACTTCTTTACAGAATTTTAGAGGAAGATAAACATACATGAAATGACAAACAAAGGGGAACACATACTACATATTACTCTACTTGGAATCACCAAATCTTCTTCATTAATATTTGAAAATGGAGTCCATATCGTAGATCCCACATAGTTGAAATTTCTATAAGCATTAGCACCTCATGAAAAAGCCATTGAACCAAGAGTTGGAACCTCTTTCTGTATACAGAACTCAAAATATCTACAAAGACAGATTTCGAACCTCTGGGAACAGGATTTGGGAACCATTAGAATGCATTTATTCCCCCTATTTATAAGGAGAGGGGAAGCTTAAAATAATAGTTACAAAATATATTCTAATGTTATAGTTGTCTGATCGACTAGATGTCTCGACGTGTGCATATTCAAATCATTACATAACATATTTGTTCCTTTTTTAAAATGCAAAAAATTACAAAATAACAAACATGGGAAAATTAAATGATTGCCATAGGAAAATATCTCGATGTCAATTCCTGTGCTTGCCTCTGATTAGGCCACGTCTCTGCCATGATGTTCCTCCGCAGGTAATGGCCAATATGCCTGTCACTTTGTCCCCTTAACTACTTGGATTCCCCACTTTCTAGAGCTGTAAGTGATTAACTGTGGTGGCATTAGCAGTGCTCTACAACATAGATTCTAACTCATAATGAACATAATACTGTGGATAATCCAGATAATCCAAATCATGCTACTCCAAAAAACTACCATAGAAGCTTAAAATCTAATCTACATACACTCTAGGCTATACTATCGAAACTCAATATATCTCATAACTCTTCTAAAAGATCATTGTGAAAACACGGAGTTTTGATTTCCCTTGGCTCCTCTTACTTAATCTCCTTTATCACTTATCAACCATGGGAACACTAACTATGACCAAAGGCTTAATGCATGGGGGTTTTAATATTAGAGTCTTCCATCTTTGTAGCCTCATTTGAAATAGAATTTCAAAAACATAGTTATAATTCCTCTCAATCTCCTCTTCCATTGGCCCTCTTCCTATTTATCCCATGGGATCAGGTGCCAAGACCTTATGATTAATGCTTGGGTGCTAAAGCCTTTGGGCTCCTATCAGGGGCCTATCTCCCTTTGTAATTCGTGCTTTGACTTTGGTTCTTTGTATATTCATGACCAATCGCCACCAAATATCAGAGCCCCCTCCTTCAGAAGTTTTCAAATTGAGAATTAACATTGGAGTTATGAAAAATCCCACTTTTGCTAGGCTCATAGCTCTCGGTGCTCATCCCTAGCTCTGTGCCCTTGGTTCTCTTGAATGTTCATGACCAACTGACACATGATTTCAGAGCTCCTTCCATCGGAGGTTCTCCTAATAAAAATTAGATTAAAGTTCCAGTGGCTCTTCCCTCTGAAATTCTTTATAAAAATTGGGTGCTTCTTCTTGGTCCAAGCCCTTGGTTCTTTTAGGTCTTTGTGACCAAGTGCTAGTATATATCGAATCCCCTCTCATCAAAATATTTTTCGAATGCTAATTAAAACAGAATTATGATGGTCGCTTCCTCTGAAATTCAGAACTCTGAAGTGACATCATGCTGACGTCCTCATCTCCATGTGGAACCTCCTGGCTAGTGACACTTATCACCCATATTTTTCCCTTTAGGCCCTACAAAATACTAAAATCAACTACCACATGTACTTTTCCTATCACATCATTCTGACATAATCTGCCCTGTTAGCTTCTTAGAACAAACTATCTGTGCCATGTGTCCAGTTTTGAGGAGAAAGAAAGTGTCCTTAGGTTCCTTTGTTTTGCGTTGGTTTCCATTGTACTTTTGTGACCAAGCACCATTATGTAATGAAATCCCTATTCATCAAAACTTTTTCCAAAGAGTTTTGATGCTTTCAACCTCTGATATTCTTTCTTAGCACTTAGGTGCTTTGGCTAGCTCTACGCCCTTAGTTATTTTAAGTCTTTGTGACCAAGTGGTAGCATATATTGAACCCCTCTTCATCGAAAGGTCTTCAAAAAGGAATTTAAATTATTTTATGATGGTGACCATCTTGTGTAATTCTATCTTAGCCCTGGGTGCTCTACCAAGTTCTATTCCCTTGGTCCCTTTGGTTTTCCATGATCGACTGCCACATGATTTGGAAGCTCCTCTTCATCGTAATATTTTTCAAATGCTAATTAAAACATAGTTATGATTACCACTTCCTCCAAAATGTAGACCTTCGAAGTGATCTCATGTTGATTTGCTCATATCCACGTGGCACCTCCTGGTTAATGACACGTGACACTCAAAATTTCCCCTTTAAGCCCTTAAAAATGCCAAAAATGACTGCCACGTGTCCCCCATGTGACCACATCATGCTAACGTTATTAGCCAAGTCTATTTTTCTGGACCAATCACCAGTTGCCACCTCTCTTCTTTGGAGGAGTGAGAAACAATCCTTGGGGTCTTTAGACTTTCATAGGTCTCCTTTGTATTTCCTTTTCCTCCAATATTTCGGTGCTTACTAAAAAGGGGTATTTTTTAAGGAGTTCTGAAACTTAGATGTTCCATTGCCATATGATTCAAGATCCCACCTTGTTCTACACCCCTTGGTGCTTTGGAATGCTTGGAGATCGAGTGCCAACCTAAGTATGAGCCCCTTTTCATTGTAACTTTTTCAAAAAGGAATTAAACAAAGTTCCGATAATTTCAATCCTCTAAAGAACCGACCTTTTATATTCCTTCCTACCAGCCTTCCTGACATTGAGCTCTGATGTGATTGGGTCCTAAGTTTCAACACTCGTCTTTAGATTTCAGCTTTATCCTTTTGGATTTGAGACTGGAGATTTTGATTTTTTCCTCCTCCTCGTGATTTCGGCCTCTGATATTTTCTCTCATCTTTGATCTGTTTGCACTTAGGCTCTCTCTTTTTGGCCACCATTTGAAATCATTTGAAACAATTGCAAAAAAGGTTTAATAGGTGACAACAAGGTCATTGTGTGAAGTTGGTGTTATCATGCATGATTTCGGTATATTGATGTGATTATGTATATACACGTATCATGCTAATCTGGATTGATTTTGCAGGTGATATAGCCTCCCCTAAAATTCAATGAGGTTTGTTTATTATGTTTGTATTTGGTGTATATGATATGGTATGTTTGTAGGAAGAAGAGGATCAAAGATCACTATAAAATTTATGGACTATAGTTCACGTGATTATCCCTATAGGTCAAATGAACAACACGGTGATGTATACTCTCCTGACATAGTAGATACTTTGAGGAGTTTAAAGGCATAGATCAGAAGATGGGAGGAGGATAATGAAAAATTGATTCAGTCATGGGAAAGACTTGCTTGGGCATAGGAGAAACAAGTAGAGGTCAATATAGTTATCCTTTCGAGCTTTTTAGAATTGTAGAGACAAGGACGTCCATGGATCAGTTAGGGATAGGAGGACATGAATAATGGGGCATATGGTAGCAATTCTCATGGTGGGCACAAGTCTGTTATGAAGAATTTGGTATCTACGGATAAATACTAATTCCCTGGACAATAGCTATATCTAGAGCAACAGTTTAAAGCACTTTAACCTTTTTCTGTAAACAATCAATAAGACAAAGAGAATGAGAGGACCTACTTGTACTTTCACTTTCCTCTTGTCTCCTTTGTATCGATCTTGTTGCTCCTTCTTGTACTTAACATTCTTGAGAAGTACCTATAAACATCAATAGAAGATAGATAACCGATCAAAGCAAGTGATCTATTGATTACAAGTAAATGGAATTAGATACATTCACACATATAAGCATCACATATCAAGATAAGCATAGGGAAAAAGGTGCAAATACTTTATTGAATAGAGGGAAGAATTACAACCATGAAACCAGATTTGAATTCACTCCTCCAGCATCCACATCACATCATAAGCATGACAATATGGCAGCATAATAACTCTTACAGTAGTCTCGATTCTCAAACTAGCATTATCTCCTTACAATCATCAAAGTCCAGCCCTTGATCACTTAGATGAGTGGTCAATTTATAGGAAGATGGAGGGGTCATCAATGAGGGTATTGAATGGCCTTCCATACTTATAATTAGTTCCATGGAGGAAGGGATGAGAGGATAAGATGTATCTTAACTCATTTCTCATCCATTTTCGAGCTCATAGGAGATTATAAGTGTCAAAATCCTTTAGAAGGCCCCAAAAGATAAGAATATTCCCCAAACCCTATGTGAATTTCACTCAAACTTGCCCAATGTAGGTCAAAGAGGGCCTAAGTCCTCTACAGAGCACCCTAGCATGGACTCAATTGCTCTGCAGCATACCCTTGCATGGGCCTAACTACGCTGGTCCCTCTAGAGGTCATTTCAAGATGTCTTCAGGCCATGAAGTTGTCTGGGAAGGAGGAATTTAAAAGGTTGACTTGTTTAGGGCATGTAGAAACTTAAATTAGGGTTTGATGAGCCCTAAAACAATGATCTGGATGATTGGAGTGATGTGCCCAAATGGATATGTAACAGTTTCCCCCTAAAGCATGAAGTCAAAAATGAAATGTCAAGTGAAATGCTTTACGATGTGATGAGGAGGTTTCAAAGTGGTTGGTGACTTGCACTGATTACAATACAATAATATCATGATATTTTGATTTTTTCTCATAAATTGCTGAGGGAAGGCATACCCATGCTCAACATATAAACTTTCATTACAAGTACATAGACAGTCGTCTACAGATATAGACCCATGATCAGAATGACCATCAATGTAAAGCCATTCTACGCACGATTTGGTACATTTCCTAAAATCGCAGCCTGGATGGATGAAACTAGATCTGGGGTCTTCTATCTCGTTCAACCGTTCACTCAAGTACAAGTATAAACATGCGAATATGTGATCTGAAGTCGAACATGGGAAGACATTATCTGATTCCCAGCCAATGATGTAAGTCGTTAACAGATGTGAGAGAAATCACTGATAATGATAATGGTCCCTCAAGGTATTGCAGTACATTATGCATGGTGTGAATAGATGTTTTGATGTCGAACACCATACAAAGTCTTTCAGTTGAAGGCCATTGATGTCAACCTATCACTCGAAGCGAGAAACCTGCCATTGATGTATGCAAGCCTCAAGGTACTGGAAGGGTGTTTCTAAGTCAACTTCTTAGATAATGTGCTGATGTCGACAAGAAGTGACTCGTCGCAGGAGGGCCTTGATGTATCCCATATCAATGACACGAAACGGGTATAATGATTTTGGAGATGGAATTTGACTGACGACACAAGGTTCAGGAATGGCGGTCATGAAAATGAAGGTTTATGGTATTGCAAAGGATGAATTTTAATTGAATGACTTCTCTTGAACATGTTGGTGACACTAAAATGAATTGGCAGCATTGACCCAAAACAAAGTGATGGATGGTATGATAAACCAACGGTATGATAACCATCAAGTGGATAACCCAACCTAAATAGTGACGATGATGAAGTGAAAGTGTCATGTTCAAGAGCGACCTGCCACCGAAAGTGGTTTACCCCTTTTTCCATTTTCCCCAGTCATTGTTGACCAGTACCTCTTTATTTTTATCAAGCTTGAGGAGGATAAGATATGCTTGTTGTATAATTACACCCTTCGGGTGAATCCATCGCCATGTGATGTTTTAACAAGTCTAGCAAAGGTGAAACTCGGTCTTGTCATGATCGACAAGTTTGTTGCTATTTGATGTTTTAACAAGTTTACTGAAAAAGATAACTCAATCCTTTTCATGTTTAGAGAGTTTGAAAAGGGACAAAAAGAAAACTCCACAAGTTCTTTTTCGTATATTTGTCTCTCAAGCCTAAAAAAGTGTAAAACAATATGAGAGAGAACCTATTGACCATGTTCGAACAACGTATTCCTTTTCTGTAAATAATCTATCTCAACCTGAAAAAGGGTTAAACTTATACTAAGTAGATGTCATTTCCAATCCATTAACGAGTTGAAAAGGGCAAGAACTCGACAATCTTTTCATATTTAGAGAGTCTGAAAAGAGCTTAAAGAGGACTCCATTTTGAGGAATGAGTGGTGTCTAGGATAGCAATTGGTTTCAGTGATGTTGGAACTTCTCAAAAAATGTTTATTTATCTGAAGAGTCTGGCCAATATGACCACTCATTGCAACCATTCCTCAAAAAGGGTAAAACAACCAAGTGAAAGCGTATGATCGGCCAAGCAGATAGTGACGATGGAAGGAGATAAACCAAGGCTCATTTGATGGAAGAGGCTAATAAAATGGAAATCTTGAGGGTTGAAATGGAGATGGGTTCATTTTTACACAATCTTGAACCATAGGGAACTATGCTTGGATTTAGTTTCATGATTACACAAGCTTGAAATGTAAAACTATGCTTGGATTCAGTTTCATGTTTACACAAGCTTGAAATGAAAAACTGTGCTTGAATTCAGTTTCATTTTTACACAAGCTTGAAACAATCAACTATGCTTGGATTCAGTTTCATTTTTACACAAGCTTGAAATGAAAAATTATGCTTGAGATTGGTTTACATGCCCCCAGCGTGATGACTTGAAACTAGGTGCATGCCCCCCAAGCTTCATTTCATTCACCTAAATAGACTACTTGTGGCTATCAGGTGGATGGAATGAAGGTTTATTTATGAGATCAAGTGAAAGAATCAACTGGGATTTTACGAGATCTACTCAAAGACTCGAATTGGAACTTTGCTCTAGAGGACCTTGTTTCATTTTTTAATGGGCTTGACACAAGACAAGGAACTCTGCTCAGATTCCTTGTTTCATTTTTTAACGAGCTTGACACAAGACAAGGAACTCTACTCTGGGACCTGTTTCCTTTTTTAATGAGGTTGACATAGTAAAAGAACTGTCCTCATATTCCTTGTTTCATTTTTTAATGAGCTTGACACAAGACAAGGAACTATGATCATGCCCTTTGTTTCATTTTTTAACGAGGTTAACACAAGACCAGGAACTATCCTCATATCCTTGATCATGACTCACAAGAGGTCATGACTTCCAAGAGGTTCTCATTAGATGGGAGAACAATTCTCTGGAAGGGATCGTTAGAGAGATCTGGTTCCAATGCCCCCATTACATACTATACAACATCACATAATTGATCGTCAGTTGATGTAGGCATGTAATGGGTTGCCACATAATTGACCCGTGGCAGGGATGATACCATTGGTACAAAAGGAACATTTAGGGAAGATGGTTGACTCGAAGCCATATTTGGACCGGGAAATAAAATATGGCCAACAGTGACAATTATGCCTTCATGCAGGAAACAAATCACTCGAAAGAGTGTTGATACAATAGCTTCCATGTCATAAACATAGTTGTGCCCAAGAATTAAATTGTAATATAAAGGGCGTGGGGCTACCATCACATTCATATAAACGATTTTTCCTCCCAAAGTAATAGGCAACTAAGGAAGGATCCCTAATGGTTGACTGGTTCCTCTATTAAAAGCCAAAAAATTCTAGGTAATAGGGACAAGCGGCGCAAACTGAGCGCTTGCCAAGCAGTGGAGGAAAGGATACTTACAAATGCACCTTCATCGATAGTAGTGCCAGATACAATCATATTACAAACCTACGCTATGATTTGGAAAGGCACATAAGAAGGAAGACGACATCCTGTCAGTCGATTCCAATTAAAGGAAGTGACCAGACTACTTGGAGGGGGTACCGTAATAACAGTTGAATTACCCCCTTAATTTACGAAAATGAGAGGATTTTCCTCCTATCTTGATGGAACATGAAGGTTGCCTCTAAGCTCATTGGAATCTGAAGAAACTAAAAGAACCTGAGTGGTATCATACTCACTTTCTAAGGGAAAGGTACGATTAACTGAAGGTGAAATCGGGTCAACTGTTTCCTCGACCTATGATTGGTCAGGTATAGACTGATGGGATTCACATTTAGAGAGAGTGGGTTTGATCAACGGTTGATTTGGGTCAGTCACTTTATCAACTAGTGAAGGATTAAGGGAGAGTTTCCTGTAACCAAATGGAAGTCACTGCGAAGAAGCAAGATGGTTATTGAACACTTTTTTAGCTTCATCCAGATAAGGACAAAGGTGAATGGGGTGATTCCCTTCACATAACCTATAGGGAAACTTAATTTTACCCTTCTTTCCATGAACTTTACTACCACTAATTGATTGTGTGTCACCAACATGATCTCTAGAAGTTGATGACACAGGATGATGTGAAAGAGAAGACCATTCTTCTAATATCTAAGGAATATCATGACAATTTTGAAGAAGATGGTCTCCCGTACAATGTTTGCATGGATATCAAATTTTGTGAGGCTTATGGGATGGTTTCTCATTAGAATTTGCATTCGAAGCAATGGTTGCTTGGTTGCCCCCTGCTGAATTGGCTTCTTCTTCTTCTTCCCTTTCTTCTTCTTCTTAGCCACCTTGTTACTAGTAGCAATACTTTCACCAAGCGAAGAGGAAGAAGGGGAGGAAGAAACAACTGACGAAGAAGGCAAAGGGTCAACTTGAGGATCAACTGGAGGTTGATTTTGTCAAGTTGGAGGAGTACTCGATTGCGGATAAATCACGAAATTTTGAACCAAGGAGGTTGAAAACAACCATACTGGCAAGCCAATGGTAAGTCTTGGAAGGGACAATGTAGCCATATAAGGAGCACCAATATTTCTGAAAGGAGGGAAAGGACAAGGATTCCCATCAAAAGGGATTCCTTGATCGGTGGACTCCGGATTTGTTGCCATATCTATAAACCTAAGATAAACTAAGGAGTGAGCATGAAGGATGTTATCCATGGTCAATTAAATTTATTTTAATCAAAATAACATAATAAAACAAAAAGAGGGATGATCTAAGAAATATGATTACCAAGCAACTGTGAACTGCAGAATACCTCTCGGTGAACCAAGAAGTATGGGCAAGCAATCTCCCTGAATGTTGTGTCCAGTGTATCACAGTGTACAAGGCAGCTGACTCGATTAGTTAAGGATGGAAAGAAACTTAGTGTTGTCCTCCCATATATACCTGAAAGTACGTGGAGGCCCAATCAGTATTAGCGTTGTCTAATGCAAAACCTATAGTGAGAGCATTCCCATAAAATTTACGTACTGTAACATTGCCCTATATACCCAAAGGTACGTGGATGAGCTATGATATACTCACATACATGGAATGAGGTATCATACTCGGGATGTATTGCAGGCAAGTAAGTGACAACTGCTATGTTTTACGACACTAGAAAACGTCTCTAGCCTAGACCTCTAAATGTTTTTTGTTAAGTGACATTGCTCCATTAGGTTAATTTAGATAAATTTTAAGTTGATCTTCTTAGAATTTTCCTTTCAAGGTTCATCACGTGATGTATGTTTGCAATTCCTAAAATGAAACTAACATGATAAGCATTATTCTCATTCAATTGAACAATGAAAACCTTAGCTAGCGGGGAATAGAGCAGTGAAATCTTTGACAAAGAGTAAAGAGCACATCTAATGCAATTTCCCTTGATATTCCTTTCAAGAATTCACAAACTACAATATGAACGATGCAAGTTTTTATTTTGATTTCCTTAATGTTAATATGAACATAAGGAAACTAATGCACATACGATCAATCAATATTTTTGCAAGAACGAAGACTTTACGGCAGTTCCTTTTCGAAAGAAATGAAAAATTTTACGACACCTTATTTTGAACAAAGATTAATCGACTATAATATATCTTTGGAAATGAAATGATAATGATAAAGAAATCATTTAAGAAAAATCAATAAATAAAGCCAAAGTAGGTTTGGAAAGAGGAAATATAAGTGAATTTCAGATATACTACAATCATTGATCTTTTAGCAAGCAGAAACAGAAGGAAATTTGGAGAAAAAATCCAATCCAAGGGTGAAATTTTTCCCTAAGGTGGATCAACACAAGTCAAAGAGGGCCTAACTGCACTACAGAGCACTATCTCTCACTCAAGGGTGCTCTACAAAGCATTGTGCCCTGATCAAGCCTTCATTGATTCCTGAAAGGCCACTCAAGAGTCATCTAACCTCAATTTTTTGACCAAAAGACACTTCCACAAGGCTGAAATACAATCAATGAAAGGGAGTAAGGGCTACTAGAGTGTCCTAAGATGTAATAATCTACTTGGAACAACGATTTTTCCCCAGCAGAGTCACCAATTTGTTATGAAGAATTTGGTATCTACAGATAAATACTAATTCCCTAGACAATAACTATATCTAGAACTGTTGGACTCCTAATCATCAATGGGTTAGTGTGGAAGCCGAATGGAAAAAAGGAGTCCAAGAGACCTTGGGATGTGAAACCCAATAGTCACATATTATACTATAAATGTATATCTCTTGTTAATAAAAAGTGTACTCTCCTGATTATCTTTCATATTGTTCTTGCTGCCCATGTGTGTTTAACATGGTATCAGAGCAAGCGTATTCCTGCCTGCATAATTATTTTGAGCCATTTGTTTTATGGCTTTTCTGTGCCAGTCAGTTCTGCATTTCATGAATTTTTTATCAGCTGTATTTTAGCTACATTCTCTGTGCACAATTCCCCAAATAGAAAATTCTGACATACCTCACGCTCTGATGCTTCCACTGGCCTGAACGTTGCTCCTGTAGCTACTCCACCTGCATACAAAACGCTGCTCTCCGCATACAAAAAGCTCCTCTCTGTCTATTATTCACCTGTGATTCTTTGTTATTCTCTGCTATTATTCTACGCATAATTGACCTCTCTACGCTTTCTGGTCTCTCTGCCTGATATTGGTGTAGGTTTGTCACCAGATGGAGACTGACACATATCTGGTTCATAACTGCTCCTGATGTTTTAACGCTCCCTTCTCTACGGCTCCCTTGAGAATATGGTGTTTATTGCTGCCTTCATCTGTAGCAACCTAGTGGAGTCCTTTGTTGAGATGAGGCCAAATGTATTTGGTGGAACGTTGAGCAGCAGTAGGCAGTTTCTTCCATGGGCACGATAAGTTCGTCTCCACTGCTTTTGAGCCTGATTTACTTGTATGTGTGAAATATATAGTGCATCCACATCAAGTCCCTTCACCTCTGCATTGCTTTCTGCATTCTTCAGCAGTTGTAACAAAAACTGAACAGACTTGACAGGCCAGTGGCCCTGGCCATTTGAATGCCGAGACTTTGCCTAGGTGGTACGTCCTACCCCCCCACAAAAGCGACGGAAAGGTATTGCTTGCTTGTGGGCAAGCACATCCTCAATATAGCCTTTAGCCTTAGCTAAAGGAATCCAATCGGTTCCATATGGGTTTCCTGTGTTTAGATGCCTGCGACAGACAAATCAATTTATCTAGTTAAAACCCTCCTATCTTTTAGTTCTTTCTCCCTTCTAACCGTAAAAGCATAGAACTAAGCTAGGCGTCTGGAAGACCTCAGGGATTTAGTTGCCTCGAAATTCATGTGTTTGGAGACCACATTCTGCAGATGGCGATGCAATACTGTCTGGATGGCAGTGGAATACGAAGACAACCATTCTTTTAATGAAAGAGATGAATCGAGCGGAGGGAAGCTTTGGATTTTGTTTCCTTGTGGAGAACCGAGGGAAGATCATTGCTTGTCGCATGGGTTCTAACCTCATGTTCTTGAAATGCGTAGATGGTTTGGGGAACTCGTTCTCTGGGTTGGTGCTTGAGAGATAAAGTGAGTCCTCCTTCCTTGTGCCGAGTAGTTGGTTTGACCAAAAGCAACGAAGGCAAGTGAAGTCACTGAAAAGACATTGAAATTAATTGATTTCAATTCCTAAGATTTGGTGTGTGCTCCTTAAAGAGGAAAATAAGGCACTGATATGTTGCTTGGAAATCTTTATACGAATATATATTTCTTCCATTAGGAAGGCTAAGTCACACAAAGCATCAGTGTGTGGGCATTGCTACAACAGTGAAGAGGTTGGGTTTCTTGCTAGTGTTTACACCAACGAAAAAGGGCTGAACATAGCAAACAAAAAATTGTTTATTCTTGGCTCCAGCTGACTGTCAAAGGCTGAGATCTTTGCGGAGAAATTACACCAGGTTTCCATCGTCAAATGTTAAATCTCTTATATCTTTTGTAATTTCTAAGTTATATTAAATGAAGGAACAAGTATGTTATGGCCAAAAACAGTTCTTCATCTAATTTTCCAGATCTGAAGTTTGAATTACATATCACAGGGTTTATGATAAGACAATAAGGGATGTATTATTTGTCACATTACCTGAGGATTGAGTTGTGTTTTCAGATTTAATTGTGCTCTGAAATCTCAAGGTGTCAAGGGCGAATTTGTGTTCCAAATATATTGCCTATGTCAAATTTATTAAGGAGTCAAATTGGAGGCTGAAATACTCATTATATCCATAGGTTATCTGCATCTAAATTGTATTCCTTATGTTGGATTTCAAGCCTCTGTGGAAGTTTTTTGTAGCTTCATGTTCCGGATTGTCCACAGTTTCAACTTCATTCTGCCGACGTTTCAAACCCCAAAGGGGGTCCATCATCAGGACAAATCAGAAAGATAAGATGAATGAAAAGATTATTTGAGAGAAAGAGCTAACCGCATGGGTATAAATAAACAAAAAAGCCCTAATATAAGAGCTGACACATGATTATAACTTAATTTTATCATTCTTTTACTTATATTTATATTTATCATTATTTATTTTATATTAAATTAGTCCTTAATTGCTTAATTGACCTATTATTTTTTAGGTTTATTTATTTGATAATTTAATTCGTAAAA
>APFE030523883.1:0-14101 GCA_000404065.3 Pinus taeda | reverse complement strand
ATTTAATTAATATTAATATATTTACATTATTAATAAATTAATTATCTTAAGGTGAACTATATTGAATTATAGTTGATGGCCATGGTTGACAATGGAGGCCTATAGTGGATTTAAAGGTTTAACCCTAGAGAGATCATGGTAAGCTATAAACAAACCATTTCTAAAATGTGGCCAACCATGTTCAAAGAATATTCATACAAAGGTTAATTATAGTTAATCATATTTAACTATGATAAAAAATAGACAAAGTATTTTTGAATGTTGGTTAATCATAAGACATATTTGACCATAGTCAATCATGATCAACGATAGTAAAAACTAGTCAACCATAGCCATTTATAGTCAAAATGTAGTT
The DNA here is from genome assembly GCA_000404065.3 of Pinus taeda. Lineage (NCBI taxonomy): Eukaryota > Viridiplantae > Streptophyta > Pinopsida > Pinales > Pinaceae > Pinus > Pinus taeda. The sequence continues at coordinate 13,746 of APFE030523883.1, read as the reverse complement.
AATGAAGTATAAACATGGTGAACATGGACAACTATAGTCAACTGTAGTGAAGTCAAACAATTGTTAAACAAAGTCATTCATAATGAGAACATAGTCAGTGATGTTTAACAATATTCATATGTTGGATTTGAAGCCTCTGTGGAAGTTTTTTGTAGCTTCAAGTTCCGGATTGTCCACAGTTTCAACTTCATTCTGCTGACGTTTCAAACCCCAAAGGGGGTCCATCATCAGGACAAATCAGAAAGATAATATGAATCAAAAGATTATTTGAGAGAAAGAGCGAAGCGTCTGGGTATAAATAAACAAAAGAGCCCTAATATAAGAGCCGACACATGATTATAACTTAATTCTTATCATTCTTTTACTTATATTTATATTAATATTTATCATTATTTATTTTATATTAAATCAATCCTTAATTGCTTAATTGACCTATTATTTTTTAGGTTTATTTATTTGATAATTTAATTCATAAAAAATTTTAATTAATAAAATTTTTTAACATTATTTTCTATTAATTATGCTTATAATTTATATTATAATTTAGATCATAAAGTTATTTATTATTATTGAACCTTTAACTATAAATATTAATTAGATTAATTAATTAATTAATTCGTCAATTAATTAATTAATTCATATCAGATTTAATTAGAATTTGAACCCTAGATTTTAACTAAATAAATTAAAAATTAATTATTCCCTTTTTGATTTTATTAATTAGAAAACCTAATTGATTTAAATAAAAACCCTAAAATATTTATTTTGCTGGCTTTCTTGACCTGCTTTATCACCTTGGGCATGGGGTTAGATTTGACCTTTCTATAACTGCCACAACTCAAATGCTCATTCATTTTATGAATGTAATCTTCCTTGTTTAACACAACTGTTGCCCCACCTTTATCAGCTTTAAGGACCACTATTTTATCATTATTACGGAGAGATTTAAGAGCTTCCTGCCCTTCCTTATTAAGTTTACTCCTTGGGCGTTTAGACCTCAAAATAAATATTTTAGGGTTTTTATTTAAATCAATTAGGTTTTCTAATTAATAAAATAAAAAAGGGAATAATTAATTAATTATTTTAGTTAAAGATCTAGGGTTCAAAATTCTAATTAAATTTTGATTATGAATTAATTAATTAATTAATTATTGACGAATTAATTAATTAAATTATTAATTAATCTATTAAAATAATAGTTAAGGTTTCAATAATAAAATAAAAAACTTTATGAATCTATTTAATAATAATAAATATAACCATAATTATAAAAATAAACTATTTACAAATTTTTTTATTAATTAATTTTTTTTTATGAATTAATTAATCAAATAAATAAACACTAAAAAATAATAATAATAATAATAATAGGTCAATTAAGCAATTAAGGATTAATTTAATATAAAATACATAATGATAAATATTAATATAAATAAATATAAGTAAAAGAATGATAAAATTAAGTTATAATCATGTGTCGGCTCTTATATTAGGGCTCTTTTGTTTATTTATACCCAGGCGCTCAGCTCTTTCTCTCAAATAATCTTTTCATTCATCTTATCTTTCTGATTTGTCCTGATGATGGACCCCCTTTGGGGTTTGAAACGTCGGCAGAATGAAATGTATTCCTTATGTTGCATTTGCTAAGGGGACAAATCTAGGGGCCATTGCTAGTTGAGGATTTGAAACCAATGATGCCATTACTTTGCAAACAAATGTTAAATTTGAAGAATTATTGAGTTTTGACCTTCCAAAAAGGGGCTTGACAAATCACTACGTTAAAGATACATTGTTTATCGTTTCAGAATTTTCTCGATTCTAACACCAGGTGAAGATACTTGATTCTTTTGAAGCTTTAGTTCAGTTATGAGAAATCAGTTTGTAGGGTTCGATCCAGCTTCCTTTCAATTGATTTTAGTATCTTGATGACACAAACCAGGCTCTACTAAGACTGTCGACAAATTTCATTTGCAAAGAAAGTCAAATATTGACTCTCTTTTTCACAGTGTGAGTAGTTTGAATAATTTGAGAAGTACATTAAAGCAGCGAGTCATTTGCTACATTGAAATTAGTAATGTGTTGTATGCCACAGTGACTTGGTGATATTGGTATCCTGCCACTCATCTAATAGCTACAATTATTTATCATTTTATAGACCAATTTGTAGCTGAAGATAACATCACTTCTCTGATTATATTGGTCTGAAATGGATAGAATAGATGATGTATTGAAACTACTGAATAATTTAATATTTTCCACTGTTGATGAGATGGTTAAGATCAACAAAACCTCTCTTTCCAATATTAAAAATTGTCTCCAAAATACACATGAGAATATTGAGTTTTTGCAGCTTGAGACAAAGCTACAGCAGTGGAGTCATCATTCTGAACCTGTTTCTGTTCAAAAGATTGAAACAGACTCCCATAAACAACGAGACAATAATGTTACAGTTGGTTCAGATTTAATACCCAATAAAGCAACAGTTGTACATGCAGATGTAGAAACTCAGTCTGCACTTCCCAAGCCCATCATCAGACCTTGGGAACAACTTGTCCACAACAAGCACAAAACTAGTCTTAGATATGACAAGGACTTGTCCTTTCATATTCTAGACTAAAAGCTCATTGAGTTTCAGAGTGCTGGATTCATTCATGATAGTTCACCTGCTCCTCATGACAGTTCAACTTCAACTGTTCCAGACTCTGCCCCTCTTCCACAACAACAACAGATTGTAAAATGCCAACAGTATGACCGAGTTGGCCATTTGAAAGATCACTATTTTGTTCTTCATCCACGTAAGCACTATCATAAAACCACCCATTCTTCACACAGATGCTTCAGAAACAAACGTCCTGCAAGAACAAATATTCATCTTGGATGGATCGCTTCTTGGCAATGGGCATCAATAGCCAAGAATATATTCCAAACACATGTCAGAACTTGTTCCAGAGTATTGAATAGTCTTGTAGTTGAGTTTTCTCCATCATCTCACCTTGTATCTGACAGGGGGGGAAATGATGGTCATCTACAAGCTTCAAATTCACATCAAGCGAGCCTGAGCCACAACCTGCCACACCAGTTTCAGAGTTGTAGCCAGAGACAAAGATGCTCGTGAACATGCCTTCAGTTGGCAATCTGGGATACTTCCTCTAGCAGAAGACTTCAGCTTCTTTCCAGTTTTGGAAGAATTCCAGGAAAAAAATTGAGAACACTTCCTCTAACAGAAGACTTCAGCTTCTTACCAGTTTTGGAAGAGTTCTAGGAATTGCATTAAGCATTCCAAAGTTGTTGGTCATCCTTAAACCATCACAGGTTGAGACTTCCCTTTTCATGTTGAAGTTCTCCCTTTTATGCGAGGTGAGACCTCCCTCTATTGGTTGAAGGTTTCCCTCTTCAAATCAATAGGAGCACTTCCTCTAGCAGAAGACTTCAGCTTCTTGCCAATTTTAGAAGAGTTTTGGGAACTACACTAAGCGTTCCAGTGTTGGTGGTCATCCTTAAACCACCACCCTTTATACCAACATTTCAGAGAGCACATTCAGCCTAGTGCTGCCATGCATTTTTGCACATTTTGTATTATAGATCTCTTCTTGGACTCATACATAACCCTTCGGATTAAGGGGGGGAATGTTGGACACCTAATCCTCAATGGGTTAGTGTGGAAGCCGAATGGAGAAAAGGAGTCCAAGAGACCTTGGGATGTGAAACCCAATGGTCACATATTGTACTATAAATGTATATCTCTTGTTAATAAAAATTGTACTCTCCTGATTATCTTTCATATTGTTCTTTCTACCCATGTGTGTTTAATAAACAATTTAAAGCACTTTAACCTTTCTCTATAACCAATAGATAAGACAAAGACAATGAGAGGACCTACTTGTACTTTTTCTTTCCTCTTGTCTCCTTTGTATCGATCATGTCGCTTCTTCCTGTACTTAACACGCTTGAGAAGTACCTATAAACATCAACAAAAGACAAGAATCCATCAAAGCAAAAGATACATTGATTACAAGTAAATGGAATCAGATACATTCACACATATAAGCATCACATATCAAGATAAGCATATGGAAAAAGGTGAAAATACTTTATTGAATAGAAGGAAGAATTACAACCATGAAGCCTGATTTGAAGTCACTCTAGCTTTGGTTCCATCCACATCACATCATAAGCATGACAATCCGACAACATAATGAAGCTTACAATAGTCTCAATTCTCAAACTAGCATTATCTCCTTACAATCATCAAAGTCTAGCCCCTGATCGATTAGATGAGTGGTCAATTTATAGGAAGATGGAGGAGGGTCTATCATCAATGAGGGTATTGAATGGCCTTCCATACTTAGAATTAGTTCCAAGGAGGAAGGGATGAGAGGATAGGATGTATCTTAACTCATTCCTCATCCTTTTTCGAGCTCATAGGAGATGATAAGTGTGGGAATCCTCTACAAGTCTCCAGAATTTAAGAATATTCCCTCAACCCTATGTGAATTTCGCTCAAACTCGCCCAATGTAGGTCAAAGAGGGCCTAGGTGCTCTGCAGAGCACCCTGACATGGACTCAGATACTCTGAAACGCACCCTTGCATGGTCCTAACTGCATTGGTCCCTCTGGTCATTTTAGGATGTCTTTAGGCCATGAAGCTGTCTAGGAGGGAGGAATTCAAAAGGTTTACTTGTTTATGGCATGTAGCAACTGAAATTAGGGTTTGATGAGCCCTAAAACATTCTTCTGGATGATGGGAGTGATGTGCCCAAATGGATCTGTAACAAAGTCGGATATGGATAAGGCATTCACAGATGGTAGGTTCTTGGATAAACATGATAGGAGAGGCAGTGGACATGGATTCTACTTTAGTTCTGGTTTAGACATGTATCATGGTCATCATTGCTATCATCAGTATAGGAGGAGTGACAGATGATATTTTCCAAATGAGTTCAATAAATCCAAGCCACCTACATTTGTTGGAGATTTGGAGAAGCCAGAAGATTTAGAGGCATGGTTGTTTGTGATAAATAAATTCTTTGATTTGCATGACTATACATATAACATGAAGTCCAAAATAGCTATTTTCTGTCTCAAAGGTAAATCAAACATCTAGTGGGAAGATGCGAAGCATGTGAAAGACACCAGGATAGAGGATTTTAGTTGGCATGAGTTCAAAATGATTTTCGGAAAGAAGTACTTGCTAAAGAGGTACTATGACAATAAGGTCGAGGATTTCTATGAGTTGACGGTGTTATGACCTGGCCTGAACCTCAAGCTGAAGGAAGGCAATGCCAGGGTAACCACAAACTACGCTTAGCCAAGTAGCTAGCCTACTAGGCCGGGAGAGGGATCTCTCCATAAGGATCTTAGCCAAGATGATTGGATCAGGTAAAGGATATTAGGCTAGGTATAGTAGCACGAAGTTTTGATTGGAATTTGAAAGGGTTTTGCCAGATCAGGAGGAGCTGGATAGTTTAGGTCTATGGAATTAGGTCAAAATTGCAGGGTGTCCAATGGGGCAAGGTAGGCATAAGGTTTAGCACTCTAGGGATTGATGGGATGAGATATTTAAGACTGGTGAGAATCTAAGAAGAGCATGTGAAAACCATGGATCCTTCCTAAATTGTAGAGAACATGAAATGGTGAAGGTTTTCCCAAAGCAGAGCACTGATATAATGAACTCTACCTATCAACTTGAAATCATTCACTTAGAAGTAATGAAATGATTAATGAAGTATAAAAAACACATTAACATATGATCACATAAGAATAAACTATACTAAAACTCCATACCACATGGATCCCATAAAAATAGCTGCAATTCTTATTAATCTCCTGCTAAACTGCTACAAAATGGTGTACAATCAAAGTCTGAGCATCCAACTAAGTCCAACCCTTTACAATGAGAAAGAAGAAGAAGATATAGACATGAATTCAACCTCCTCCCATCTGTAGGGTTTGAATCCCTAAGATGAGGAGCTAATATAACCAACACTGAACAAGAAACAAGAATATGGGCATCTCAACAACATGCCTCTAAAAGTGAAAAACTGATTCTTTTGAGCTCAAACTAACTTTTAAAGCAATAAATCTACCCTCTAGTAATAATTACCTATCATATTTACATGCCAAGTCATCATTTACAACGGTGAAGCATCCTCCATGAGAGAGAATTCATGAACACAGTAAAAAACTGGAAAAATAGGCATCCTGTGAAAAATCTGCCCTACGCTCAGCGTCACTGGCCCAACGTGCAGTTCCACTTTCACGTCCCTTTTGAAGGCCTTCTTGACATCCAAATTGAGCTCAAGATATCTAATTGGAAAGGTATTCAAGTCTAATTTCCAAAACACCTAGAATTTCTACATTAGAAGCTCACTTGACCCCTCAAAACTTGATTTTTCCAAGATTGCTTCTGTGTGTCCAAAAAATGGTAGAAAGGTCATTTTTAGGGTTTGTTTTGACCTTTTGGTGGACTAGTTATTCCCCAAAAGCTTATAAAATATATAGGGTGCATGTCCTCATTATGAATCCAAAAATTCAAACCATTTATCATTTGGGTTCCCCTAGGAAAAGAGCAGCGCCGGTGGTGCTGCACATTTAGACAATTTTCCTGTGTAGAATTTCAAAATTTGCAAATGAAAAAAATTGCTCCAAACTTGCCCAAAATTGGTGAGAAGCACCATCATCAAGTGTCTTGATGAGCCAAGGAAGCTTCAGCAAGCAACCTAAGCCTATCCTCCTCCTTTTTACCTTTCAAAGCCCAACTTAGCCTAGCTTTCATCTTTTTGACCCTCATGTTGCAAATTTGGTTTTGGGTCCTGTAATGGTAGGCCATGTGCCCGATCATCTGATTGTCTCTATTGGCCTTCTGCAAAAACTTCTCAAGGTGAAAATTGACTCTCTCAAGCCAAGTCTCTCTATCATCTTCAATCTCCTTCTCAATAGGAGTCAAAGTGACTGGTGCCTCTTTGCCACTTTGTCGTTCTACCTTTAGCAGTTCCAGCTCCATGAGGACTTGTTTGTCACTCAACTTCTTGTTTTATTGTTCCAAATATGTTATGAAATATTTGGCCCTCTCCAAATTGTCCATCAAAGCTTGTACTTGGGCTTCCTTTTCTTGTATGATGATGTCTGTTATTGTTTCTTCGTCCTAAGCCTCCAAGTCAATTATTTCCACGCCATGATGAGTATAACATTGCTTCGGCTCATCATGCTCTGTCAAGTAAAAGTCTCTTTCCTCCTCATCATCAAAACTCTCATTTGGCATATTTTCCTTCCCTTTGTGCACCTGCTACACCTATACCTATTGTGCTAATGGAGAAGGCAAAGCCCCTTCCACATCCTATGGAGCTAGCATTTGCCTATGGGCTGATGAAGAAGGCAAGGTCCCTTCCACATCCCGTGGAGAAAACACTTGCCTATCAGCTGAAAACAATCTCCTTTTGCCCCAATGATATGTCATGAAGGTCCTCGATACCTCAGTATTTCTAATCTCTTGGGCCTCCTCATCTGTTTTCACTTGAGCAATGCTTGAAGGTCCCCCTGCTTCTTGAGACACTGGTGGAGGAATTTGAGGACCCTTGAAGATGTCATGAGCAATAAATGTCTCCCAAGAGATGTTGAGGAGACTGAGATGATGAAGCACAATGAAATTGATTAAGGAGTAATGATAGAGACTGCTCATCCGCTAAGAGTATATCTTCTTCTGCACAAAATGAGCCATCTTCTCAATATTCCTGAAAAAGAAATAAGGAAGGTTTAACATCCTCACCTTGGTAAAATGCATGAGGAGCTTGATGTGATAGGTGTACAACCTGGAAAATCTATCCTCACATGTGAAATATTTCATAATGATTTTCATCATGGGGACATACTTGTCTTCAAGAAATCTGAAAGGAAAAAGTCTCTTCACCTCATTTCTGTACCGGGGTTTGATATAAGGCTCATAATAGTGTTCATCTAGGTCTTGGGCCTTGTACCACTTCTCCCCTACACTTGGAATCATGGTTGTTTCTGAAATGATGGAGGGTGAGATGGTGAATGTTACCCCAACAAGAGTCAACTTGTTGTCCTGAAGATGAGCTACAAAAAGTCTGGTGAGCTTAGGGTGGTGTTGAACTATCTCTACCTGCTCACAGAACTCATAGCAACCAAGATATATGAAACATGTGATAGCCAACTGAAATGCCTGCAATTCTCTAAGGTTTGATGGCTCTTCCCTGACAATGTTGCCTCCCTTGTGCGGTTTTCTCTGTTTCCTAGCTATATCTACTGAGGTGTCACTGCCTATGTTTTCCTCCTCCTCATAGTCTCAGTCCTCTCTATCCATGTTTGCAAGGCTTGAGGTCGTATGAAGGGAATGATTGAAATTGTTTTTAGGAGTGAGGGGATGGGAAATAAGCTTATGGGCTAGAAAATGAATGAAGGAGTAGGAATGATAAAAATGAGAGGGAGGGCTTGTTTTGTTTGTGATATTTCTCTTGGGAAGAGGGATAAAGGGATGGGAATGTTATGGAATAGTGATAAAGGGATAAAGGTGTTGAAAATAATACTGAGAGGGGGGGTGAATCAGTATTATCTAATTCTTTTACCAAATCTTCCTTATTTATACTTTGAGTTATTTTTGCATACCAATACCATAAATAATGAGCATGAACAAGAAAAGCAGACAGTCACATCAAAGAACACCAGATATAAGGTGGAAACCCAATGTGGGTGAAAACCACCTGCTGCAATATGTCTCTATCTCCTTTCAAATTAGAAACTCCTTTTACAATGGTCTTGTACTGGTGCAGTCCTTTACCAGTACGCAGGCTGCAACCTGCAGAGAGCTACAACTCTCCCTCGTTTTCCAGTCTCTCGTGGAAGGGAGCTACAACCCCCTACTTCTTTTCTTTCAAGGACCACTTTTCATAAATTTTCAAACTAGATTCATAAATATCAAATGATCATCAAGTACCAGTAAGTCACCCAGATAACCAGATCCACAATAACATAAAACTAACCCCAGAACACCTTTTGTGGCGTCTCCTGCGGCGCCTCCTGCGGTGCTTCCTGCGGCGTCTCCTGCGGCGTCTCCTGCGGTGCCTCCTGTGGCGCCTCCTGCGGGGCCTCCTATGGCGTCTCCTGCGACGCCTCCTGCGGCGCCTCCTGTGGCGTCTCCTACGGCGCCTTCGCACTTCCGCAGCTGCAGTGCTCGAGAGATCACCCTTCATAGATTCGCTTTCCACTTCACTTTCATATAGATCGAGCTTTTGAAACAATAACGCAATATTTCAAATCTTAAGATATTCAACCCAAAAGCATACCCAAGTCAAATGATCTCCTTTGCTTTATATAGGCAAGCTCTTCCTCAAATCATGGACCAATACCATGGGCCAAAACCATAACAAACCAATACCATCAACTCAATACTAGGGATCAAAATGCCTGTCGGGATGCCATGGTCCAAAAACCATAGGTTCAAATTCCAAGGACTAACTACCATGGACCAAAGGTAAGTTTTCCCACATGAAATAAACTTTTCTCTGCATAAAATTTCGTGAACGTTTCTCCACATGAAATAAACTTTTCTCTGCATAAAATTCCGTGAACTTTTCTCCTGCGTACTTCTTAATTCTCATCATATTGAGAGCTATGCCATGGGTGTTGCCATCAAGTACAACATCTGTAACATATAACCATACCAGAAACATAATTCCAACAACAATTGACTTGGACATCACAAAATCTCAAGAAGAGAGATTCCAGTAGCTAAATTCCCTTGTTGAACTCATGTTGGAGGCTCTTATGCACATTTAAGTAGTTCAATTATAAAGGAAAGTTTAGCATGATAAGCATATCAAGGCTAAAACCTTCTAGTAAGGTGATTGGGCCCTCTCATATGATTCTAGGTTCAAATATTTCAGAGGAAAAATCATGACAGATGGCTAGGTCCTTATCTAGTGGACAAATTCCATGATAAGGGCTTATTTCAGATCAACACTATTTATTAAAAACAAATACCAATTTTAATGAATGGCTAAAGATTGAAGTTTTGTAAGAATCCCTCTCAAGGGAATAGTTTGGCAATTCAATAAGCAGAAAAATTAATGTGATTGAGAGCATTGGAGCTCCAAATTCATTCAGCCCCTTATTAAAAAAGAAAAAATGAAAAAAACAAGGAATAAAAAAGAAAATAAGGGAAAAAATCAAAAGTGAAAACCTCCTTTGAGACACTCGAGGCAGGCTCATAGGCTGAAAACCTCCCTAAGGAAGCCAATGAACCTTAAAAAAAAAAAAAAAAAAAAAGGGTGAAATTCTCCCTTGAGGCACCTAGGGAAGACCCACTTAGGTTGAAAACCTCCATGATGCAGTATATGTTCCTAAGAATAAAAAGAAAAGTAAGAGAAAAAAAAGAAAAGAAAAAGAAAAATGAAGACAAAAGGTCATCTTTGTTTTATCTATTATGACAGTGATTGGAGTACAATAGAATTCTAGCAGTAGCCAAGAAGATCATATTGTATTCCAAGTACTCACCTTCAAATAATTTAGAGAGCTTATATGAATACATCTCACTCATTCTCACACCCTTTATAAGCCTCCTCCATTATTCCTGAGTCTCTTCCATTCGTTTTAATCATTGTCTTGAATTTCTACAAGAAATATCCTGTGTTGCTACATGATACCACAAGGAACAGAAAATTGGTGCAGAGTTGAATTTTTCCATCTGTGGGCAAAGGAAAAGGTCTCCTAAAGCCCCTCTCACCTACACATCTCATCAAATTTCATTTTTTTCCATCATCGTTTCACTAATCACCCACCACAGTCTAGCGTTTCACCTATTTTCCACCAATCATCAATAGAAAATGCCTCTCCATCACCATAGTAGCCTCCTCTTGAATTATGAGAATTTTTGAAGGCTCCATCCAGAAGAAATTGTGATTTTGAGGATATTTTATGGATTCTATAGTAAAACACAGTCTTGTAGCAATATTTAGAAGCCCTGCAGGACCAAATTTTCATTATCGATCAAAGGAGCTATGAAGTCCACCATATTCAGCGAACAAATAAAACAAGCTTGAGAAGCTACAAGATATCCTGTAGGCTACTACAAGATTCTCAAGCACCAACATCAATAATATCAAGCCACCCACAATAAGAGTTCTTTGGCCATCTGAACTAGAGAAATAGTAATAGTAGTAGAAAAAACTCCAAAAGACCTCCAAAAGCAATAGTAGAAACAATGGAATCTCTAGATATCATCATGAGTAGCTTCAAAACCATTAAATATAGCTTCATTAATCACATAAGTAGCCTCAATATCATTTGTAAGAAAACATCAAGGGTAAGGCCCTAGTATGCAATCCTCAAACCTTCCCTTCAAACTTGTTTTAGTTTTAGAAAACATTGGAAATGTATGAATGAAACAGTTTTATATGCCAAACTTAATTAGATCCATATTGGCCATATTTAGCAATCAACTTCAGCCTTCTCCAATGTCACCCACACATGTGAAAGGAAGATGAGACAAAAATATAAATAATTCGAGAGAGTAGGCCAAAGTGCATACTTATTGTGGAATGTGGAATTTGACATGGTAGGTGGGGGCTAGGTCACATAGAGAGTTGATTCTCTCACCTCAATGAATAACCACTTAAGTTAGGCCCCCTGTGTCTAATCTTGCATGGAAAATTTATTTTATACACCAAGGTTGCCCACCAATGCTACAGGAGGTCGACACAACCAAAACATTCCCAACGCAAGTCATTATAGGAAGCTACATGGTTCTGCAAATCAGTGCTACATGAAGTTCACAAAGTGATACATGAAGCTCATTACTAACGATAATAGCCATCAAAATTTGAGGAGTAAAGTAAAATGATCAGATAGAGTGTAATTGCAATTTCTCCTCATGTACATTTGATATAAGGACTTAAGAAACCATCTCAATTCTCGGGAAAAGCACTCTGTAATTTTCAAAGTTTTAAATTTCAGTAAGGAAAAAAGTGAATTAGCTAAGAATTTACTTCAAAGATGTGATGTGTTGAAGAAATAGGATATATTTATTTTTTTCTTTCCCTCAGCCTTGTAGAACAAATTTCCAAATTTGCCTTTCTTTCAACATCTTCCAATGCACAATAAACCTTAGGATCATATAGCAACAAAATGAAAAATCCTTGTTCCAAATTGTTAGAAGTTTATTACAGCCATGGGAGGGGGGTTTAAAAGAAAAGAACCTACAGACATGTTGATGGTGTTGGAAATTAATCAACCAAGGGGGTCTCCCTGATGAAAATTCTTAATCATACTTTGCATCGTTTGTTGTGGGATCCCTTACAAAAATAAGGCATGGATTCCATATGTTATTAGATATTTTCCTTGGTTACAATGGTCAACACAAGGGAGTAATGTACATGTAATTTTGAATTAACAAGTGATTATTCCTTGTGGAATATTCAATTGTAGAATGTATCAAGGTTCTTCTATCGAAAGGAAGATAAAAGTGAGACTTTAAAAGGAGTAATATTATTAATATAGTAAAGACACACGAGCATATACATATGAATGAATCATTGATCAACTAGCAAAATAGTTCACATATAATCAATGATTTGTAAAACACATACAACACACCTTCAATAAGGTAAGTACCAAAGCCACTAAAATAGTTCAATTTCCATAGTGCAGTTGAAAAAAACATACATCGCAATTATTCAAAGAATAGTCTTACAATATTTTACGACATACTCATGGAAGTGTGTTGTCTCAAAAAGCTTTTAGTATTAAGAAAAAGTTCCAAGATACATCAGTATAGTGAACACCACTAGCTCCAATAGTGGAGCATTAAAGTAATCACTTTCTCCTCCAAAATAACTATCTTCCTCTCTAATGCCTGGTAGGAGAAGCCAAGGTGAAAAGTCAATTGCATGAGCTATGAGGGGGTATATATAAAAAATGGGGTGACTCTTAACCTCCCTTGTGACTCTTGGACTAACCTCATGGCTCTTTAACTCCCATATGACCTTTTGACTCCTTTATTACTTTTCAAATTCTATAGATGACTCTTGTAGTTCCACTTTACTTTAAGTTTCTCATATATGAAAATTACATAATCATTTCTGCAAATGATGCAGAAAAAGATGAATTATATAACATATTGACATGAAAACTTGATAAGACATGACATGACAATGATGACTTTGACTACAAGATGATATGGAAATGTCATGTCATTCTTTCTATTTTTAACTTTGTGTCTTCTTGAAAGATGGTGCATTTTATTCTTCTTCCCGCTCCATAAGGCTTGGAAGTGGGGAGTCTTCACTATGATCTTGTTCTTCAGCGATTGTCGCAATATGGCACTCTTTAATCTCTCATTCATTGATAAACTTGTCTTTGCAGGTGCATGGGTGTCTTATAGAATGATCTCCTGATTCTTCTTCTTCTTCATCATCCTATCATTATATGATGTAATACCTGCAACTTGAAACCACTCATGACAAGACAACATCAGTTTGATAAACCCCTAATCTAACATGCTTCATGAGAATCATTGACTAAGCTATAAATAAGTGTTGGACTAAGAGACTGGCTCAAGGATTGTACATTTGTGCAGCTCAAAAGGTCAGGGGTCAAGACTAAGGATTGAGACTTGCAATGCACAGTTCAAGTGGGCCAGGGCAAAGTGACTATGCATTTGAGGAGCTCAACAAGGCAAGCTTGAGGATTGAGGTTGCCCACTATGAAATTCTAGAGGGATAGAAGCCTGGG